>VZRJ01000733.1:7290-83920 GCA_013397565.1 Ptilonorhynchus violaceus
CCCGAGCCCCGGCCGGTGCCGGCACTTGGGCTGCGCCGCGGGGCTCCGTCTAGGGGGGGCCGGCGGCTACTGCATCGCACGGGCGGGCGGGAGCACAGCCGCCGGCGCCAGCTCCGCGCTGCCGCCGCAGTCCCACCGGCGATGGGTACCGGGAGTGAGCCCCGGGCTCTCGGCCCAGCGTGTGCCGGTGAGAGCAGGGCTGCTGCTCGCGTTTGTGTTCAGGAAGGCCACGAACCCGATTTTAGGGAGAAGGGGGTGTCAGCGTGCCACGGGCGTGGCAGCCAGGTGGACATGAGGTGGTCTTGGACGGCTGAAAGGATGGTGGCACCTTCCGCGACCAGTTGTGTGTGGCAGTGCATATGCAGGGCTGAGTAGTGTGGGCGTAGACAGGAGTTACAGCAAAAGGGAGAGCGGCTGCTAGGGATTGACTTAAAATAATGAAAGATTTCTCTTTTGAGAAACAGTTCAAGAAAGAAAGCATTCAAAAGGAGCACAGTGCCATCAGTTTATTTAGGTATCATTTACGTAGACAAAGTACCAGAGACAGACCCACACGTGCAAGGGTGACCTCAGCAGTGACACCTTAATCTTTAAGGCCCTTACGGGCCCCCTGTCATGTGCATATCCCCGACCTTCAAGATGGCTCAGCATCTTGACTGTACGACTTCCTCGTACAACTGGGGTGGGACAAGAGCCACACAGGTCAGTGTTGTAAAAGTTTCACAATCACTCGGTAAGTCACAAAGTCCCTTTTGAAATTAACTGGAAATAGAAGAGAGTTGTGGCTCACCCAAGCTTTCCGCTGTGGTTTGAACAGGAATACCAGTGCCAGCACGTGGAAGTTGTTCGACTATAAGGGCTGGGGACAGTGCAGTTCCTGGCGCCTCTGGCTGCTCCGGTTGGTGCTGCCCTTCCCTTGCTATTGAACCGGGAGCTGTGTAACGGGGAGCTGCTTGGCTTAGGGGGCTGGTGTGCTGCAAAGACTGACCTGCAAGCAGCAGGTAATCTGTCCTCAACTGGGCTGTCCATCCAGGCTTGCTCTGCCCAGAACAAACACTGTAAGTTCTGGAAGAGTAAAGACGTTTACCTGGGGTAAGACGGACTGTAATATGTGACCTCATCAATTTTCAGTTTGACTTAAGGGGATTAAAATCTGATATGTTGATAGCTATACGGCAAAAGTATCACTGAGGTTTTAAACTAAGGGCACACAGATTCATCTTTCTTATTCCTACACCAGAACCATCTTTTGCCTTTTCCTCATTCAAAAATCACAAGAACAGATTTTTTTTTTTTTTTTGACAGTATCAAGCAATACTATAGTCTTTCTACTAATATATGTGCAAAGGACATTAAGTTCCTGATCTTATCAGTGGTTAGGGGATTCATACCCACATCTCCTGGGAGATGCCTGTGCTGCCAAACTAGCAGTTATTCAGGCCTTTCATTCTTACCTCTTGCTACTTAACCTAGGTCAAAGCACAATTAATAACTCATTGTGTTAGAAATTGCAACCGCAGGTCTGATCCTGGCCCTGTAGTTTTGTGGTTGAAGCACTGTGTTAAAAGAGGAAGATTCCAGGTCCAGGGATGTTTATAGGGTTTGTTTAAGACAACATTCTGGTAGCATAGTAAAATCTGAGACTATGGCAAAATGATTTGCATTGGCCAAGTACCAGTGAGAGCTGAACATGTAAAATACCACATAGATAAACCAGAGAAAATAATTTACTGCTCCCTCATTTTATGTACAAATAAAATAGATAATAATAAATCCATGGATTTATTATATATTGTATGTTTATAACTGCCTGGACTTTTTCTAGACTAGATAAAGTTTTTTATTTCTTCACATGATAGGTAGTTTAGTTTCATGAGGGTTAATGTCAAACACAGTTCGCTGCCAACAAGACCAGATTTAGGCAAAACCAGCCAAAGTAATTTTCAGTCAGAAAGCTTGTGAGGGTGTGGATGGGGATGGAAAGACAGGTGAGAAGTAAGAGTGTAGTTTCCACATTCTCTGCAGCTGGCCTTGGATCAGTGAAAGCACAAGCCTGTGTGTAATGTGTGTAGGATAAATATTTTGAATTTTCTTAATCACCCCAAATAGCATAATAAATGGTCAGAGGTCTTTTGTCTTTTAATAACTGTTAGATTCACTGGAGGATTTTGGTGAATATTATACTTATTCTGCACTGCTAGTTTGTGGTAGTATTTTAATCACCCCCAGAAATCAGCTTCAAAGTACCCAAGTTTGGTATCTTGTGAAACATGAATCTTAAATTTAGCTCAGCAACAATATAGAAATTGTTTGGATTCTTTATACATCTATGAGGAAACATCTACTCTTAACACTATGTATCATTTCATCACTGCCTGTGTTCTTTACTTCTTGATTTATGCCGTATTATCACTTTCCCAGATTCCCTCCAATCTCCTTAAAAAGCTTGGAAAAGCAAGTCAGGCTTCAGTACACTCGGTAAAGATACCTGAATTCTATTTGTTCTGACATATTTTTCAGTGATGGCTACCCCTGCTCTTTTCTCTGTACATGTAGTTGCTGCTTCAGTCCATTCCAAACAGCATATTGAAAGTCCAATCCTTCTTGAGCATGATGCTCTGGAACCAAGTGCAGAAGACAAAATGATGCCTGAGTCTGGTTTTGCTCTCTGTTTATATTAGAGTATAATGCAGTGTTTATCAACGGGATGTCAAATAGGATTCCAGCAGCTCAGTTCATGGTAATTCTTCATTTGAAAGAGGTTCCTGCACTTTTAAGTGTTTATAGCAAGTGGTAATTGTAATTTCTGCCAGACTTGCTGTGAATGCCTGCTAAGCACTGGCTGAAATCTGAGCTTTTACAGCACAAAGGTAGCTGTATTGGTAAAGTCTGTCAGCCAAACTACTGTTGCTTGACTTAGCAGGCAGTAATTACCTATAGTCAGCGAAAGCAATGTCAGTTTATGTATTACTAGATCGATATAATGGGGTACACATGCAAGTCCATGCTAGAAAGAAAAGGTTTTCTTTGTCTAGTAGAGTTTGTATTGAAAGGAAATAAAGTGACATTTTGTTGGATATTTTGCTAATACAATACTGCAAAATGCACTCTGAAATGATACTGCTTTACCTGGAGAGCTTTTACATGAGGCCTGAAACAACGTAGTTCCATCTGAGTAGTTCAAAACTGCCTATGGTTTGAAGTGAGCATGGATATGCTTCTCTTGAGTGAGAAACTACTTATACTAATTAGAAAAAGAGTTTTTATTTTTCAAAACTGCATGAAAAACTGCAGGAAACAGATTAAATCAAGACATTGTTCATATTCTACATTCTTAACTGCAGCTTAAATCTGTGTTCTTATTTTCTTATCTTCTTGTTTAACACAATCATAAATACAGAAAGTGCACAGCTTGGAAGGGATCTCAGGAGCTCCCCGCTCCAACCTCCAGCCCTCAGTGGAGAGAGCAAATCTTGTTGGGCTTTACTCAGTTGGGTTTCAAAAACATTCATGGATGGAGGCTGCACAGCATCTTGGGGCAACCTGCTCTACTGCTGCACTGTCCTATAGGGCAAAAGGTTTCCTTTCTTCTCCAGTCTGAACTTCTCAGTTCTAATTATGTTCATTGTCTCTCCTTGTTTCCCCATGCAGTGCTGTGGAGAACCTGGCTCTGTCTTCTCAATGTCCTACTTGTAGCAAGGGCAAGGCTGCTCTGAGGTACTACCAAAGCCTTTCCTTCTCCATGCTGAAACAGGCCTGTCCCTCAACATCCCTTTGAGGGGCTCATGCTCCAGCTCCTGATCTGAGCATCCTGGTGGTCCTTCACGGGGTCACTTCAGTTTGGCAGTATCTCTCTGTACCACCTCACAGGCTTCTTTCTTCTCAGGGCAGGATTTTGCGTTTGTCCTGGCAGAATTTCACATGGTTCCCATCAGCCTGCTCATACAGCCTGTCTAGGTCCTGCTGGAAAGCAGCCCTGCCCCTGGAGCATGTTGACTGATTCCACCAGTTTGGTGTTATCTGCAGACTTGTCGAGAGTACACGTTACCTTCTCCAGGTCATTGACACCAACGTGAAACAGGACAGGTATAAGTTATTGATCCTGTGGTACTCCACATGTTACTGGCCTCCAGATACAGGGACTGTGAATCCATACTTTTTAGTAATATGACACATCTTTTTCCAATTAATCTCCACTAATCTTATCGAGATGGTAATAAAAAATGGGGGAATATAAAAGTAAAGTGTTGGTCTTTTGGAAATGAGATAAGGAATGATTCAGATGAATGTGTGTTTCCCCCTTTACGTCATGCTTTTAGAAAACTTAAGGGGAAAGAAAGTCCACTGGTGTTGTGGAAACTTAGGTGATAACCTTTATAGGGAGTAAGTCAGTCTTTTAGGCATTTACTGTGTTTTCCATCAAAATATCTGTTCATAGCATGGTAGCAAGTCAAAGTTCTGTGCATGGCATAAGTTAATTCTTCTTTCCTCCCTTCACCTTCTTAATGTTATTCGTGTAAGAAATAAGAATAGCTGAAGGAAGAGAAGGACTCCTTTAATCTAAATCTCCATCATAAGTAGAATTGCAGAAAAAAGTACCATGACACACAATCACTTGCCACAAAAAGAAACCACACTAATAAAATGCGTATTCCAACCATGATCAGACTTGTACCAAGAGCTGGGAATCCACAGTGCTTGCTGTATGTAAAAATAAAAACAATATTTAATAGCAGCTCTGTTCTCAGCTGAATATGTGGAAAAATTTAGTTTGTGGGTTGTCTGGGTTACTTCCTTTGAAGCTACAGAGCAAAGCTCCCCCAAATACTTTATGTGAAAGCAGGATAATTACCTAACCAATAACTATCTGTGGAAACAGAGAATTTTCTCTAAGGAACTAATCTCCAAGGAATCAATATGAACATGCATGCAGGGTAAGAAGACACAGGCAGCGCAGGAAAGAAAAACATGAAGAAACACTCTGCCACAGCCTGAGGTCTCTTGCTTTCTCTTAGTTGTTTCTAAGTCATCCATCATGTCGTATCTACATCTAATATAAAACAAAGACCTATCTGGCCATGTAATGAAGACACTGACATTCTGGTTCTCCAGGAATGGTGTAAATTGCGGTATTTTGCTTGAGTTTTTTCTGAAGAAGGGAGATGGAGGAGAGTAGAAATGAAGGTTTTTCTTCAACTGATACAACTGATATATTCACTGCTCTTTTTTTTTTTTTTTCATGGTAAGAAATATTAAAGCTGGTGTCCTGGCCTGTTTCCAGCCATACACAGGTTGTCTTACATCCTAGATGTTACATTAGCCAGAAGAACTCCAAATGAACAATGAAAAACATCAATCAGTTTTATGGTATGTATATGCGTGTGTTTATATATGTGTGTGTGTGTGTGTATAAATTTTATTTTATGAATGTGCTGGTGTTGCCCTCTGGATCTTAACTGAATCCCATCCTTAGTCTTTCAAGTGTTTATTGAAGATTCTGACCAGGCACATATTGCAAAGCTGGAATCCGTAGCCTGAGACCACTTCCTGCACTTATGTGTCCATGTTGTCCTCCATTTGCTTCTGCCAGTAGAACAAGTTTAAGTGTTTGGTGAAGCTTCTGCCTCAAATGCTATTGTCTAAAGTGTCCCAAAGGTTTAAGGTCATTAAACAAGGCTCTCTTGAGTTGCTTTCCTGTGTTTGAATTCTTAAATTCTAACATGTTAGAGACCTAACTGGTTCACTTCTCCAAGTATTTTACATTTTATTGCTCAGAGCACGTATTCATTGTCTACCCATGTTTCATGAGCATTTTTTCTGCAACTTTTGCTACATAGTCCTGCTCTCCACCTCGAGTTCTTTTGTCTCTCAGATTTAGGTGGAAAGGAGAACACTGAAGCTAGAGCAGACACTATGCTTCATTATTTATTTACTTAAATTCACTTGAAGCTGAAACAGTAGTATTACGATGCAAAAGACTACAGACAATAATTTGATCCAGGTCACGGTGTATGAAGTATGATACTTGAATTTCTTGGAGTAAGAATGTAAACAAAGCCAGACAGTAACTTTGCTTGTTGTTTTCATAAGTCTGCTAGTTCCAGGAACAGCAGCATGCTTTAATTTAGGATTCAGTTTAAGGTCTCAAGTTGACAGATCATAAATGTTTGTGACAATAAGGGATTTGAGACAGACAGACTGATAAAATATGTGCTGTTGCCATCTCTACGTAACAGGTATGCTTCTGTTGAGGACATTAAAACCTTTTTATGAAGAGCTTGGGTTTTTACAACAACTCACCATTTTAAGAAGATTATATCAGTAGAGGAAAATCCTGACTTAGTAGTATTTTGTCATTCGAATACTCACAGGGCAGTTTTTTTCAAAGCAGAATATTTTTATGTACACAGAAGTTCCTAAGATGATGGAAGGTAGCACTTTGACTCTTCAAAAAGACTCTATTTGTTCACGTGCTTCCCAATTCTACTCTGTATCATCCATCTAATCAGGTGTAAAATCAGACCCACAAATCTGTAGTTCCCTGGTTTCCCTACTATAGAGCCTTTTTTGCAGATGCAAGTACACTGATAATTCTCTCATCAAAAATCTTAATGGAACCATAATCACCTTACAGTCAAAATGTACATCTCTGGACCCTTTTGCTCTAACATAAGTCCTTCTCTTCCATGAGGTCCTCCCGTGGACTTTCCATTCCATTCATAGAAAGTGGTTTGGCTGTCCGTCCACACAATCTGTTGTCCTTTAGCCCTCAATCACTGCCTGGGTGAAATTGCTGCACATGATTATTTCAAACTCTTCATCCTGCATGGTTGTACTTTGATGATTCTTAGTATTTGTAACTGTACTGAGAGCAGCAGGGCCTAAAGTCAGCTGGCACAGAAATGACCTCAAGAGTCATCCAGTTTGGGGAGTCTCCAGCCTTCCTGGCTAATGGAGTTGCATAACAGTATTTTACCTTGGATGAAAGCCATGCAATGCATACCATATATCTTGGGAAGGCTGAAGAACAGGAGTCCTGTGAACAGCAGTGTTCTTACACGACTCCTGAGCTCCATCATAGGATGTGGGACAAGCTAAATATAAAGCTGGGTTCCAGGAAAATAGGTGACTTCACTCTAAACAGGATCAGGTGGATTTTCATAGGTGGAGACTCGGATTGAGCAGTAGCTCCCACAGCCCACCTGCTCATCCTGTGCTTGACATTCTTGATATGTTATCATTTGGACATGGTAACTGCATTTGAATTAGTGAGAAGCCAAATACAGTGGAAACCTATGAGTTACCTACTCATGGTGTAGTTCACTTACGTGTTTACTGTCCTTACCTAATTCTTGGTATTTTCTTGACTAGCTTTCTAAATATCTCAGTGGAAAAGACCCCCTTACCTACCAAAGCCATCTGTGTCAGATATTCACAAGTTTATTGTTAGAATGCTTTCCTCAATGCCTCTTATTTTTTTGCTACAATTTAAATTCCACAGTTCCTCTATCCACATTGGAAATGGTGATCATATTATTCTCTTCTATGTTTGAAAATAATTGCCATGTACTCTGCAGTTTTTCTTCTGTCTTAGGTCAAAGATCTCAGTTTTTTAAATCTTTCATCATAGATCACATTCTCTTTGCCTCTAACCACATGCACTGTTTTGAGCTTTCTCCAGTTGCCCCATGTCTTTTCTGAAGTATAATGCCCCAAAGGGACCAAGTTCTCTACACGACACTCTGATAGTGCTCAGACGAGAAAGGCTTGAAGGCTGTACTGCTATTTATAAATCACAGCATTAGATTTGATTATTACCACCTACATCGTGTAGAATTTAATCCATTTTTCATTCCACCACTGTAATTCCTCAAGATAATTCTGAATTGGAATTATGTCTTTCAACACATTCACGCTTGCACTTCTTTTCAACTTTTTCTCAGCTGCAAGCTTAACAAGAATGTTATCCAGATTGTTAAGAAAAGGTTGAATAAAGTCAGAACAAAGAAAGGTCCCAGAAAAGCCCTAATTTTGTGATATGACAGTATCAAAATAAAGGAAATGGGTTTAAAAAGATATGCATTAGCAAATTAGTTTTTATGCTATTACTTTTCATTTAAAGGCTTGGCAAAGAGTTCGATTGATTCTAGATATGTGTTGGGGTTGGTTGTTTTTTGTTTTTTTTTTCTGTGAGTAGAAGTTAAATTGATTCGTTTATTATTTCCAGGCTTTCCTTCCTCTGCTTTCTCCCCTCTTTTTCTATAAGGCAGGTGTTATTTTTTGTCCTTTCCCAGACTTACATGTTTTAGCCATTTTTCACAGATTCTCACGTAATTGCTGATCTGAAGAATTCACCTAATTCTTAAAATATTCCAGGCCATAATCTGTCTGGACTGGCTGACTAGAGAATGTTTCATAATGCTCTCCTGTCCTATTTCTTCCCTGTTTCACATTGAGTACTTAACCCTTTGTCATGAATGTTAATTATGCTAGTGATGTGTCTGAAGCTGACATGCAAAAAAAGTTTTTAAATACTCCAGTCTTCTTGAGATCATCAGTTATGTTATTGTCTTGCCTCCAGTCTCACAGGTAGGCAGGAAAAACAATCGTAATTTTCCTTTCTCTTCATTATTATTAATGCACGTTTCCCTTTAAAGTGTTCCCTAGCTTTATGTTTGGTTTATGCCTTAGTTTTCTAACGTTTGAGAATTTGATCTGATTTCCACTTTTCAGATGGAACTTTGTGAGTTTGAGATCAATTAAAAGTTCCTGGGTTACCTAAACTAATCTTTCTTTCAGTACTTTTCCCTTCTGATAAGAACAGCTCATGTTTTCTGCTACAACAACTTAATTACTTTTTTCTTTGACTTTTTAATTGACTTGAATTGGTGGAAGTCTGCCTACTTCAAGTCCATGATTTTCTCCTTTTTCTCTATTTTCTTCCTTAAGATTGTATACTCAACTCTATAATTTTAGTCACTGTTACCAAGTCACCTTTCATCATTCTTTTCTCAAACAGCTACTCTTCACTGGTAAGAAACTCATCCAGAAGAGCCTCTCCTCTCTGTTTTTTCCACTGAAATAGAAATAGTGACCAATGCTTTTCAGTATAGAACTTGCTAACTGATCTGTGTCCTGATGTTTCATTTCCCACCCATTCAGCTAAACTCTCATGTGACTCTCTGGTTCTGTGCATTGAGTGTTGAATGATTTGTCGTGTTATTCATAATAAAGGCTTCCACAGCATATATTCTCTGTTCTGTGATTTGGTGTAGCAATAGCAACAGTTGAGTCCTCCTCTTCTTCCACTGTTATCTACAGGCTTTCAACAAGTCCAACTTCCTCCCCTGCCTGGAGTTCAGCACCAGTGCAGAGGTATGTCCTTTAATGTTAGATTGCCCTATTGTGTTAGTTATCTTACTCATAAGTCTGTTTTACCAACAAAGTCTTTTTCATGGTCATATTTTAGGTGTACTTACTCCTCTTGTTGATTCCTTGCATCCCCTCATGATTTCAATATATAGAATGAACACATGGTATATAAAATTAAATCTAAGCATGTAACTTTTTCCCTGTTCTTTTTCTTCAAAGACTTTTTTACAGGATTTTTATGTTACTGACTATCAGAAAGACCAAAAAGACAAACAAGGAAAAGAGGTCTTTTATCAAAATTCTAAGTTGAATTGTGCAGTTTAGATAGCATCCTTGAAGTAATTTGCAAATGCAATGTTTAAATGGCTTCCGACAATGGCACTAACATTTACCTAATGTCGTTTTGTTATTTCATGTTTAATCACAATTGTAGCCCCGAAGTGGAGCACCAGCAGATGTGTCCTTTCCAGTTGCCTTTGACTGTACTTGATAACATTCCATCCATCCTGACGCTTGTAAACAGATGCTTGGATATCCAGCCAACCCAAACCTCTGACACAGGCCACATCTAGAAATAGCCTGTACAGAAATAATCGCATATAATAGTTGACACAGTCAAGAGGAGGTCCCTGTTATGCTGAGACTTGTGCTACTGGCTGTTTAACAAGAACACTAATGACTTTGACCCGAGCAGTTGTGCTCTAGTAAGAAACTGTCACAAAACTGCAGTTTCCCATTTTCATAAATTCAATCTTTCACTTTTATAACTTTGAATTAGTAATCTTCAGCTACCACTCCTGGTACAGACATTGGCCTGACATGATGGGGAGGCCGGCAGCCAGGGCTGTGGACTCAGGGTTGAAGGTCTGTTTGCCTCTGCCCTCACTCCCAGATCAATCCATGCCTGGCCAAAGCCTCTCCATGCGAGTATTCCTGTTGCGTCCTAGAAGTTTAATTTAAAATATGAAACAAGTCATTAACTTTCCCAAGGACGGGGAAATGTGAGGCAAGTTTGCAATTCTGGAGATATATCTCATAAGAAAGTATAGCTTCTGTTACTTGAGGAGCACAGACACTGTTTATGTCACCCTGCAGAGGAAGTGGCAGCTCATACCTGCCTAAAGGACTGGAACCTTCAAGCCCCATCCATTTATCTGCAGTGGAGAAATAGCTGGAAAGAACAGGCTGGATCAGGCAGAGCAAGGATTACAACAGTAAGATTACTGTCTTTAATATGTACATATTCCAGTGGTGTCAACAAAATATTGTCACGACTGTGGATCTGCTCATATGTTGGGACTGCTTTGTTTATTTTTTCCTCACACCTGATGAGTTTAATGAAGTTTGCAGAGGCAGCAAAACCAGAACAGTGTGAGAAGTTTTGAATAACTGCTGAAAAGTGAAACACAGAGACCCCCAACGCATAGGGTAACATAAAGAGCCTACACACTTCGTGACAGTGAGGCATCATGAGGTACAGGTACACGCCATTGAGTCCAAACTGCTGACTCACATGGGCAGAGAGGGGAGATTGATGTTCTTCATCATATCCCCTGCAGTTTATATACAGGGGTCTAGCCCACAATTTCCAGGTCTTGTGTCATCTAAACTTCTCAAACTCTCTCAAAGCCCATCTTAAGCAACATGTCATTGTGATAAGAGCATCAGAACTCTGCTTTTCTAGTGGTTATCAGTATTCATTGCATTTCATGCTTGAATACATTCGTGGCCAGCAAAAATCCTTTTCTTCATGAGTCAAAATTGTCCTTTACCTGAAATTACTCACTTCCTTCCCAGTGCTTTTGCTAGGTATATTGGTAATTACATTGTTGCCTCTTTGCTTTGACTTTGATTTTAGCAAGCTGCTTTAGTCACTTCTCAGGTAGGAGACTGATACAGTAGTCAATTCTCATATGGATGGAGATTAACCTGGTGCTCTGTACTTCATTTTCCTGATGATCCTGCTGCTGACCCGCCCTAAAAGGAGAATTTCCAGTTCAATGCAAATATTTTTTTTATTCCTTTTTTGTTTTCTTTGTTTTGATTTGGACCAAAACCTGAACATTTTGAAATTTCCAGTGAACTGAACTTCAAAGATTGTGATTCAAAAGCTGCCCACTTGAAGATCAGTTGTCGCCTTAGTTCTGCTACCCAAGGTCCCAAGCCTGTGAGTTTGGTTGGAGCAGTGAAATACAGGTACTTGGCTCTCGTATATTCGGTCTGGCTGCTCTGCAATCACAAAATCTGAAATCCAAATCAGTCCTGGTGTAGTCTGTTTGCTGAACCTAGTGTGAGCAAAGTGCTTGGTTTCTGGGAAGCTCCCAGCCATCCATCCCTGTCTTCTGATGAGGTTCCTCACAGCCTACAAGGTCCAGATCACACATTTTAATGTGTGATTAACATAATACTGTCTTATCTTTTTACAAAGGTCCTTGTCTAATAAATCTTTCTGACCACAGTCCCTTCTTTAGATCAATCCACGGTCACTACAGTGCTGGTGGAACTGGTGATTGCCGGGGGAAGAGAGGCCACTGCTACAGGGGAAGATGAGAAGCCTTGCCACCCTGAGAAATGGGACAGGCAGTGGCAGGAGGAGTACATGCACCTATGTACCTTGATTCCCTAAGCATTGCTGACAAAACTGCATCCAGTCATCACTTGTACTCATCTTGTACTAAATACCATCTTCTCTCTTTTAGTGAAAGTAATTCCAGTGAAATAAAAAAATAAAATAGGATCGGGGAATGAGATTGCTCACTGGGCTCCATTTCACTGCCATCACTTAACACACTCTTTGGCATAGTTTTGACCTGAGTCAGCAAGTCCTGAATAATGCCGGGGGATAGCACTGGTTAGGAACTGTTTCCAATAGAAAGCACAGAGATGACTAAACCACTGGAGCTGGCTCCTTGCTCTTACACTGTCCTCCACCACTGTCCCAGCAGTGTCTGAATCCCTGGGCATGGAACATGGTACACATCAGGGGTATGCAGCACATTCCCGTAGTTTCACGCTATGAAAACACTGGTCTGGCAGACTGAAACCGGAGCCTTCACACAATTTTGACTACTGCACAGAAATAATCATTGTACTATACAAGTGCTGGATGTGGGCCCAGAGGAAACCATGGCCAAAAGCTATGTAGGGTGGGCAGTGCCCATCTGTGACTGGTTCTGTTTCACTTAGTAGTACAAATGTAGCCATGGTCATCTGCCTGCTTGAGCTGTCTCTAATTAATTTCCATAACTTAATTTCCAAAACTGTAGAGTGAAAACAAAGGGGTTTTTTATCATACTCTATCCAAACATCTACCAGTTTTCTATGTAACCCAGCCAAAAACTCTCTTTGTGTTAATGCACTCAGCTTTTAAATGGTGCTTTGTGTAAACTTCTGCGAGTTTTCTTCCGAGCTAGTGATCCCCAACCACAATCTGCCTGCCTGCCTGCACAGCTCTGCTTCAATTCAGGTCAATGTCTTCAGAGGCTGAGGCTCTTTATGATCATTCCCAGCATCGTCTTGTAATTGAGCTATAAATTTCAAAGATTTTCTGGATGAAGAGTATCTTATCTGGTAACTGATCCAAATATTTTCCTCTGCACCTGTGATTGCAGTACCTTGGGCTCACAGGCTTTTCTGTTATAGGAAGTCAATTAACTCCTGGGGGATCCACCCTGGGGATTTATTTATTGTCTTGAAAGTTTTTTACGGATATCTGATTGAAAAATCCATTTGAATTAGTATGTTATAGGAAAGAAGACATTTGTCACAAACAAAAGTTTAATGCTATTCTGAATTGACTTGTTCTTTTGTATCATTAAAATAAAATCAGTGAATTCTTAGTTCTAGAAGGTGGTTACAGTTCTGATCTCTACAATTTAAAATACTGGCCATTCCTTATCTTCCAAGCTCAAATAAGAGCCACACCACAGGGCCAGGCCATTCACGTACTCATGAGAGGTTTCCTGCAGCAACAAATGCAGCACCTGAATTCAAGCAGAACCTCCACTACACAAAGGTATTACACTGAGCACTGAGATGTTTACTTAATGAGATAAATAATTAGATGGGTCCTTGCTTGCCAACATTTGAGCTCCCTTTCCACAGCGTACAGGGTCTGGTCTAACAGCACCAACTCCAAAAATGTGGTTGGTGTCTGATAATCAAAGCAGGGCTGAGAGGTGTGGCGAGCTCTGAAATCCCAGGGCTGTGGGACTAGAGAGAAAAGAAACAAAACTTTTGTGCCAGTCTCATTTGCATAATATCGATCAAGGCTTCAAGTCAATTTGTTCATGAATTATTCAAACAAAAGAACTAAGTTTACAAATATTCACAATATTATGTATAGCAGTCTACTCGCCATCTGTCCCCATTGGGTGGTAATCATCACACTTCTTTTTCCAGCAAAATGATGACCACAATTATTGTTACAAAAGTAAAATTTGAGTCCAGTGAGAAAATTTGTTGGTAAACTAGACAAAAAACAAACATTGATGTTAAACTGTGCTTTCATTAATAGAAGAATGAGCTAATGAATGCTATTAGTTACAGTTTTGCTGCTTATTTTCTCTTTCCATTTTAATCCTAGGCCTTGTGTTTTTGTTAAAATAGGAATGATAAACAGCTGTAATGTCCTGGGTCACAAACTGAAATGGCCTATTTCAAAGCATGTGAAGCCAATAAAACTGCAAAACCAGGTCTAAAACAAAATCCAGTGCTGACAGAATAAGCCTGAGGTATACTCACTTGCTAATTTTTTACCTAATTACACTTGATTATAACAGATGAGAATGACTTGATTCTTGCTGATAGCAGTAGAGTAGGTGCGCTGAATCTCTTAGTCCTTTCTCCTGCTATAATAACCTGGATCATCTCCATGTTGCTCAAAAAGCAGAAAAGGGTAAATTCGCCTCTCAGTGAGGATGATCACTTTTTCTCCATATTTCCTAGACTCTTTGTAGCATTCAGACATGTGCCACCCACGCTTTATCCTGTAAGTGTTGTATCACTCTACTCCAAAGTACAAATTTGATACGATCATTTTCTTTCTTACCATTTTTAATATTAAGCTCTCCTTTTTCTTCTCTCGCTCAACCTTTTGTTCTTTCTCCCTCGGAAGGCTGCCAAATTAGTCCATGGTTACTACCTCTTCTTGCCTTCTCTAGAGATATAATGGAAGTCCTCAGGATATCAGATGCGGAAATTTCCTATGCTGGTATGTCTGTTACTGCTTTTCAACTCCCTTTTAGAGTACTGAACCATTCTCTCCATCCCTAAATTACCCCTTATATTTCCTTATAATTAAAAAAAAAAAATTCTCCAAGTTCCCATAATGTAGCTTAACAACACATTTTGTAATGCCTTGAGCTATTAAGAGCAATGTTTCCTTTATTTGTGCACTCTAGCTATTTATTTATCAGGATAAAGGATGAGGCTCCCCTTTTCTATTTCAAAGGCAGAATCCATGAAATTTCTATTGAATGTCAAATGCAGCTTGGAAGAGCAGAAGCAAACTGCTGCTGTGACCATCACAATACTCATTCTTCTCCTCACTGTTTTATAGGCATCAAAAATTAGCCCTAAAGGTAGGACTAAAGCAAATCAGGGACTCAAAACTGGTTAAACTAGGCAATTAGAGCAGATATGTACCTGTAAGTATTGGAAGCAGCAAGACTTTCTCAAGGTATGCCATGACCTGATAATCCTGCCTGCGGGGACAAAGGGGATGTTGGTCCTGTGTATCCTCTGCTGATCTCCTGTGCTATTCCATAACATTCTGCTTATTTCACAATAAGCTAATGAGCCTACCATGTTGCAACTTCACCCCAGAGCTACTTAATTCATTGGGCTGGCAAGTGTACTGTTTGCTGGGGTGATAAATGCCAGCAGAGCTCCCAGGTCGCCAGGGTTTGTGACATGACCCCCGACTGTAGTCTGGGCAGAGTCTGGGAGTAGCATGAGTGCATCTCTGCCAGACTCTGTCTTGTGACCAAGGCACCTCAAGGGCATTTAAATAAAGGCCTTGTCCCTCCAACTAGTCACTTGTTGATCAACTCCCTGTTTTTCCCTGCCAGAAACTATTCCACATGGTGGTCCTACAGCATCTCTGCTGGTAATTGTGAGGGAATGGTTAATACAGTGATTTCCCCCGGTAAAGAAAAAGGCCTCAGAAGGTACATGTGTGTGGGTTGGCTGTTTAACCTTGACAAATATCATCTTTGCATTTGACTCTACTAGGTTGGGTGATTCAGTTCACCCTTTTTCCTTTTCCAAGGGTTAGGTAGCCTGGGAAATGAGTCCTGTCATACTCATGCCCCACACTGCCACTAACAACATTTTGCTCTGGACATCAGCATCTGAGCTCTAGGAGACTAGAAGGTTTCACTGCAGGATGCTATAAAATCACCCATCACTAATAAAATTATAGAGAAAAGCCTTGTTTTCTTTGTGCAGAGAGGAGATATGCCTTGAGGTACAAAGCACTTGGGATGTGAAGGAGGTCTTAATGGGTGACTTGCTTTGATTAAGTCAGCCTGTGAACTTTGAGCACTTATGTCTTAGGCAATCTTCAAAGACTACATTCCCTCCAGATTCCTCAGAGAGTCAGGCCTCTACACAGAATGGGCTTGTCTTTGTATTGAAGAGTTGTTGTTTGCTCTACAGTAATTCTTGCTTTCTACTCAGCTTACTGAAACCCTCATTAGTGCCTGTGATCAGTTGGCACCACCATTCATTTTCCATTTTTGTGTTATGCTTGAATTCATCTAGCTTTCAGAGCTCTGCTCATCTCTGAGCACAAATAGGCTTTCAGTTCTTCACTATCTGAAGGAAGTACTTACTGTGCTCACAGCCTCTGGCTCCTCAGTCATCACTAATGCCTAAGGAAATTTCAGAAGCATGGGCCAAGGCAAACTCTATTCCCTATCACACAGTTACCCCAACACAGTAAGTTTTCTGACGTTTTTGTTGCAAAGCCTCCGTAACATGGTCTGTGTCCGGCACTGACACAGCTGTAGTGTCAAAGTGCAAATGCCTAGCATTCTTCAGTGCACTTATCCTCATGAGGAATACATTTCCGACAAAGCAAAGTGCTTTCTCCCTGCTCGTAGATGGGAACTGAGGTCTCAAGAGGGTGAGATTTAAAAAGTTTCATCCCCTGGACACATTTGTCTATGCCTACAGAGAGACCCTTAATCCCTACTGCCTACAGAGAGACCCTTAATAACTTCAGAAACTAGAACATCTAAACATGAGTTAGATCCTGTCCTGCATTTCTTGCTGAAAACTGCAGAGAGAGTAGTTTATGATTCAGGGAATTGGGCACGAGTATTTTGCCGCCCAAAATATTACTGAAGGTGTTGGCTAGTTTTTCCTATTAATGTTTTCACCTTCTTGTACTTGGATTCAAGAGAGAGCTGATATATTCTGTACTTTGAAGGAAGATTCCTTTTCCCTTGCATGTATTGGTAAAAGACCAAGAAGGTACACCTCATTCCAAAAAAAGGTAGAAAGACAATCAATCCATCAGTTGAGAAATGGCCAAAAGGAATAATTATGATTTGTTTGAGTTGTTTTCTGTTACCATTGGTTGGGCTCCAAGCAAAGAAGATGCACTTGGCAATGAGAGACAGCCACTCCCACTGCACTGTCACTGTAAGTCAATGACTAACTGGAAATGCATAAATAAATATATAGACAAGATTTGTAAAGACAAGCTGACCGTAAAACAGCAGCTGAGTACAGTACTGTAGGCTAAAATGACAGGCATGCTCTAGCACACTGTGAAAACTGATCACTGAACATTTGTAATATTTGCCATTCAAATTGTACTGCACCGTAACCTGAAACTGGGCCATAAGCCATATTTGGCTTCAGCAGTAATTTCCATGGTTTAACCATTTCGCCATTTTTTCTCCTTTTGAGGTAGATTTTGAGAGCAGAGGCAAGGCAGACATTCCTGGGCTCCAGCATGAGAACTTGCACAGGAGCACCAACCTCACGGTGCTGCAACACCATTGAAATCTGTGGCTGTAGTAATTTCCAAGGTAGCTATAGCATCAGTCTCATGACTGTTCCATAGTAATTTTTCCTGACTAAAAAGAGATGGAAAAACTGATTTATTGCCGATAATAAGATCAAGATTGGGCAAACTGGTTTTTTTGGAGAGTTGTCAGATATTCTAGGCATTTCCTACTGTAAATCTTCTTTTGATGCTCTTATACATCCACATTTCTTCCCCTTTGAACACCGTAACATCTAGATTTCCCATTTTTCTTCATCATGGTTCCCATAACCTCAAACTCTCCCACATTCATGCGGTCTCATCATTCCCTGAAATCTCTATATCCAGATTCATCTTCTCAGGTTCTGGGTTCTTGGTACTCCTAGGTTCAATTTTACAGTAAGCCTTCTGTGCTACAAGAAAAACACGGCATTGCAAGTACAGAAGCTACTCCTTCCTTAGTGGCAACAGGCAGTGAGCCTTTCTTTTAGTCTCACATACAAATCTAAATCTATCTGTTTAGGAAACTAAAAGTCAATGCAAAAGAAGGCAGTGAAAAATCATATGTGTGAGATTTGAAATGCACTTACAAATGTCCAAATTCAGTGACTTATCTCCCTTTGTACTGATGCTTCTGAGGATACTTCAGTGAAAGTCAGATGCCACAAGAGTATATTTAGAGAAATCTGTTAATTTCCATAAGATTGATATGCTGTAGGGCAAAAACTTCCTTTCATTAGCTTGAGCTAAAGCAGGTTTTATTCTGTGGGAACTTTCATAGCCTCTGTCAGTACTGTTGAGGGGGAGGTGGATAAACTAGACCTTGTAACAATTATGTTAATAGCAAGGACTTAATCTGAAGTGAAGAGATTAACAGTTGTTCCTGAGGCTGTCTTTTGGTATCTTCACGCACCCTCTCTAAATCATGTTAAACATGCTCACTAGATTTGCTCTTCATTTTAATCACCTTCAATCTTGACCAACAATAATGTCTACTGTCCCTGTATTGTTTCTTTATTTCAGAACTTCATGTCCCCCATATTATATTACTGTTTTCTGTCTAGTTGGATATCCAAACGTGGCATGTTTTCCTTTAACCACATCCATACTACTCTGCCTTGAGGATCAATGTATGTAAGTAGTGATAAAGTAAGCCAGGAAAACTCATATAGGTGTGATACAAAACATCCCCATAAAAAGTCATGAAGGTGTATTGCAAAAAGGTTACTTAACCCTTTCATTAGAAAGAAATCTGTCTTCCTGTCAGATTAATTCATCTTAATTTAGTAGGCATTATGCAGGTAATTCAAAACACCTCTACATTTTTCATGAATATTTGACTAACTGGTTTCCAGCCTGCAAGATAAGATCCAAATCCCACCAGTCATAAAACCTTTATACTGATTTCAGTGGGTTTGGATACAGCCACAAAACCACACAGCCAGGAAAGAAGTTACAAATGCAGGGGAAAGTACTACAGTGACAAATACAGCTCAGACTGACACCACGTGCTGCAACTGCACAGATCTTCTCTGAGGAGAAACTGTGCAAAATCTGTGCAGTAAGCGTTTCTAAAAATGTAAAGAAATAATTCAGCATGGAAGGCGTTGAACTCGATTCCAGGTCTTGTCATGGAGGATAAAGATGCATCGGAAGCTTATGGCTGGCTAGGCAGTCCCAATCATAAACTGACTATGCTCATTAACACTCACAAGAAGCCAATACAAGCTCTATCAGTTCCTCCTGAAAGCTTAAGAAACTGTGCTTTAAGACTCCTTCTCAGAAACTTGAGAAATAGGGCACAAAACAGTGAGGAGTACTTGCACCATTCAAAGTGATTTGAACAAACATAACTTTAATAAGAGGATAAAGAAACACAATAAAACAATAAACCAGTAACAGATAAAAAAATTAGTCTACAGAATAAGTTATGTCAATATTACTAACCTTCTCACAGGTCCATGGCAGCAGTCCAAATGTAGATTAACCTCCCTATCCCAGCTGAGAAGTATCTGAAATAGTCAATCTCTGCAGTATGTGGCAGTCCAGGGCATGTAATGCTGGGTAAAAGGCAGCTTTTGTTATTTGTACTGCTGCTTTTCAACTCTACTACCACTCCTGCTGCCTTCCTACCCACATCTGTCATCATTGCCAGGGGACGTCCCCAGCTGCTGTTGGACTTCAGCCTGTGAGCTCTTCTGGGCCTTCCAGGACACTACTTCAGTGCTTAGAGGGAATATAAATTTACTCTTCAAAGATGGACAGTATTTGCCACTATTTTGACTTGTCTCAAGATGTTTTACCCTACCATTGCTGGCTGCAGCTGCTGCCAGAGCAACATTTGTCTATGGGAATATTTGTCAAAGATTTTCTTTCTCTAAGTTTCCAGACATGAGTTGCAGTCCTACAATCACTTCAGCTTCCTAATTTATTTTTTTTCTCTAATAAAAGTATCCTAAGTTATTGCATGTCTTGCATGTAAGTGATGTCTGGTGCAGCTGTTCCCTTCCCCTCTTTGTCAACAGGTGCCAAGAGAGGACTCTTCTCTCAGACAGGTCCTTGCCCACATTGAGTACTTTGGCAGCTATGAAGTATTTTTACTTCAGTTTACTTTGAACTGAAGAACACCTCCAGTAAGGAGAACAGTGAGCTGAAATTTCCTTTTAACCTTGCATTTTTTTTCCTGGTGAATTTCAGATAATTATATCTGAAGTAATTTTCTGGGTAATAGAATACAAGGGCATAGTGTGATTTGAACCCCATTCTACTAAACACATATACCATTTCAATTACTTTGGTTGCTTGATACCCAACACCTGCATTCAGGAGTCTAAATTCTCTATAGCAGTCTGTGGAGGAATCTAGGCACCTCTGAGTGGTGATTCTTAGCATGTAAATTACACACATAAATTCAGAATATGTAGCCACACCTATAATCTACAGATTAAAGAGAAAAGTCTGCAAGAGTGTGCTGCATCAAGGATGTATAGCTCAGAGAGAATGTGGTGTCATCACCAGTGTCTCCACCAGGAAACAAATAGCCTTTAATAGCTCTAGTTTAATGACAAGAAGTCTTGATCTCATCTGCCTTGCACAGAGCAACTACAATGCACTTCTGTGCTATCCCTGATACTCTGGATGGACTTTTTGCCTCTGGCATAGCACAGCACGGTGGAAGTGCAAGACCTAGCATGTGCCCTTGTGCTGCATTCAAGGCATCACTTTCTCCTAGAAGCCAGAACGTGCTGAGACTCAGGTACAATTAATAGGAGCATAGAATGAGTCTTCAGAGGAAAAGGGACATGGAAGATGATGTTCTCTGCAGGGAGAGAGAGAAGGCTCGCTTCTGGCTTGTTGCTGGACTCAACACTCTGCTAAGCCCAGCCAGGTCCAGGTGTTCACATGGGTTTGCATTGAACCCAACAAACTTCTGGGACTCAAAGATTTGTGGGGTGGGGTGTATTTATACTCCCCAACAGCCCTGGTCTTCAAAATGAGCTCAGTAGGCACCTGACCTGGATGAGCTTGCTGGAAACCAGGTTGCATATGCCAGGGTTTTTTGATTCTGGTGTTTTGCTGCAGGACAGTGGTGACACTGGTCCTGGAGGTAAACTGATGTGAGAGACAGTGGAACTGACATTCTCATGCCAAACCTTAACAGTCTTTCCATAATTCACACAAATAATCTTCAATCCAGATAACTGATATTTGATTGTTGTAAAAAGTACAGATTCAAGAAGTTGTTAGGCTAACTTTTTTCAGACAAAAAACAAACCATAAAGGTAGACAGGGAATTAATTAAAAAAAACCAATTACTTAAGTAAAAAAGGGGGAAAAACCGGGAGAAAACCTTAAAATACTACCATTATCAAAGGTGAAAAATTAAAAGGATTATTTAATGACTCTTCAACTGAAAGAGAATGTGAAACAAAGTTCTGTCACACCTGTCCCATGAAAAATGTTTTCTTTCTAATGAAGCATTTATAACCTTTTATAATCTAGTGCATTTTCTATGGAAGTGGTATGTACCACAGACTAGATGCAATCATGATTCCTTCAATGAAAATGAAAATATTTTTACTCTTCGCATTGATTTAATGCAGAAAAAAACCTCTCATAAAGTATGTTTGTGACCTCTGTTCACATAATACATAAAAGGACATTAATTACCACAACTCTCTTAAGATTTCTGGATGTCTTTTGGTGTTACACATGAGAAGACTGATGTACTGACATTTACAGGGCACATATGTAAAAAATTTAACTTGACTGGCACACCCTGTCCCTTGGAAGGGATTGTACTACTATTTTCCCATGAAGCTTGTATATATATAAAGGAAAGAACTGCATGCATTATTTCAAGGGATGAGGTTAACAATAGGAATTTAAACAGATAGCTATAAACTCGGTAAAGTGAGGATTAGTACAAACTGTGGCGCACATTGATTCCAGACTGCAGATTTGTGGATTTTCATTTTATACTAAGTAAACAACCACACTGGACCATTAATGGTATACTCCCTGTTTTTTCTCTGGGTCCCCAGCCCGAGACAGCCACAGTCTGAATTTCATAGATGCTGACAAGTCAGTACAGCTGAAGCCAGCAGATGCCACAAGTGACTGGTGGCCATTGGACGAGTTCCAAGCATCTCCAGTGAAAACACAGGTAATTAAATACTTAGTTTAGAGGCTGCTCCTATAAATTCTGGATAAATATTTATGAAGTTTACAAAATGCCATATCAGGGAGCTGAGACGGCCAAGTCATTTGTGTTTGTAGGCTACTCTGGTCCTATGATAACAAGCATAAAAGAGAATAACTAATTTAATTGTGGATTCAAGGTTCAGATTACACACAATAAACAAGACAAAGTCACACAATGAGTGAGAGGAACCAAAACAAATATTGTGACATTATGTCACCTACTCAGCACTTTGCATTTACAACACAAAATTACCTTTTCCAGGGGACTAAGAAAAAGGTCCAGGTGGCTTCCTCTGAGCATCTATGTGACTTTTTCAACTGAATATCAACAGTGCTTTTGCTTTGCCAAATCACATTCTATATCATTATACTGGATGACATAAATGTTAAGCAGACTTCATTTTGGCATTCCTGCTGTTTCTTAACTTCTACAATTCCAAGTGACCAGTATTATAAAGAAACAAAAGAGGTGCACCCTTAAATATAATCTCTTATCCGAAATGCTGCACAGTTAAAACTAACTGCCCAATTCCTATATTTTTACCTAATATAGCCATTTCAATTAATTGCTAATTATTGTTATGTAATTCATAAACAGTATGTAATACATATAATATGCAATATTAATATATTGAACACTTAATGGTATTTTATTTTTTATAGAAACATGTTGATACTATTTATAGTTATAGTTGAATATAAAATATTATTTAATATGTTGCTCTTTCATTAAAAACCGCTTTCCTACTTAAAAAGTGTGTGAGTGCACACTTAACAGCACTGGAGACATTTCTGTTTGATTAACTTTACTGTTCTGCTTACACCAATGATTATTTGAGGGCATTAAAAGGATCTTAATTTAAGGACAGAAAAAGCATCTGGAGAATTATTAGGGATAAAAAGGGACTTGTGACTAAAATAAAAGCTTGTCCTCCGAGGTTCAAAAGATGCACAGAATTGGATGCTACTTGCAGAGTTACAGAGACCAAAGAGTACATAGTCCAGGTCTATCAGACTATTCCTAGCCCATTCAGATGTAAAGTTGATATACTAAAATCAGTTCACCTTGTCTACGTAACTGTACTGCTTCAGTGAGAGTATATTTCACTAAGGTGGGGGACAAAATAAGTTTTTATTCTGCACAAAACTAGGTGGGTGATTTACCAGTAAAAAGTTCTTTGGAAGATGTTCCCCATACACATGTTCACAGCTTGGGCGTGCCTATTTACTGCTGTTTGACCTAGAATTGTTTTAGCCTTGCCAGGGCTCAGAGACTGCCCATCCAGGCCCTTCCTTGCTCTCTAACCTCTTCTTTTAACTTAATCTGCGTAACTTTCCATTACATCTCCTGCAGGATTCAACTGACAAGGCTTTCAAAAGAAAGTCTATTCAAATGAATAGTTCTTAACATACATATGTTTCAATTTTGTACTATGAACCAGTACTGCCCATTTTCACCTAAACCTCAAATGTTGCCTAAACTTTGCAATCCTCATGATGAAGCTCAGTTCTGGCCTTGTAATGTCCAGATGAGTTTGTATGTAACTATTCAGTAACTATGTGCCTATAACCACGCAAAATATTAGTCCCTGGTGAAACCAGAAGAGGGAATTTTAAGATAGCTACATTTTTTTTTTAAGTACTGCAGCTTCAAAGACTAAATTTAAAGCTTCTTCCCAATTATCCAAGGTTTAGAAGAAAAGTCAGCCTATGTATGCCAATTATACTGCTGTAATAATTATTAAAATAGCATTATTGATCATGTTGTGTGATAAAAAATATTCGTTGGTCTTTTTTTTTTACCTAGCATGCATTACAGAAAGGACTTGTATTTCTTTTCCAGAAATCATTCTGAGACAACTTCAGAGTCTACGTGCTGGCATATAAGTGGCACCAAACTGCACCCTTCAGATGACTGGGATTTTTGACATACGAGCACGTTTTTTCTTGCCAGAGTTTGCAGATGCTTGAGTAGTACCTGCACTAATGTAATAAAAGAAATGTAAGACCAACTGAGGCATGAGTATTTCTCCACTATTGCTCTCTATTCAATTGCAGCCATAAATACTGTCATAACAATTCTCAAGGCAGGGCAACAACTGCAACACCAATGAAAAGAGGAATCCTAAAGGGTTTTTGCATCAGTAGAGATGATAGTCTCTTGCCATAGCGTGTTATTTAAACTCGCAGTTGTCAATCCTTTGATGTTACACCTGCTACATGGCAAAACGCTCGAATTCTGACAAATTAATATTTTTTCATGGTGTTTGAAAAAGGAACTTTTCAGGCTGATAGCAGAAAAAAAGATATGGTGTACTGCTAAGCAAGGGCATCACTAGGATTTTACAAATAAATTACAATGCACATTTTGGCATCTCCCTTTCTATCATTTTGAGAATATTGCAGAAAAGTCTTCTTGTCTAGGAGCTTAAATGACCACAAACAATAAAAGAAGCCATGCAGATGACAGCTGCTATCACCATCTTGCCTGCATAACCTACATCATGCATAGCATAGCTTTATGCAGTAAACCTTTGATGTAAGGAACACTACAGAGATCAGCAAAGTAATTTTTTCTTTTCACGCAGAAGTATTTATAAGCACAGATGATTTGCGTACAATATTTAAAGACAGAATTTGTTGCAAGGTGTGGTGTGGTGGCTTGGTGACTCTTTTGGAGATACATGTGTTTCATTCTCTTGCCATGTGTGCCGTGGTCAGTGCTGTGCAATGCATGTAAGGGTCTGACTCATCACAGGATCAGCAGGAGAGCTGAGCTGCCTGAAGGACAATTACTGCTGCGAGTGAGAATAGGCAAAAGGTTTTGCTTTTCTCCTGGCTGGAAATTTCTGAGTCGAGAAAATTTAGAAGTCAGACTGTGGTTAGCACTGTGATAGTACTCACCAGAAACAAATTCTGGAGATAAGGCAGAATAAAGCCTAGAGCTTATCTTCCTGCCTAAGCAGGCACACCTAAGGCATTCATGCCTGCAGACTCTGCCAGTTCACAGGCTCTCTTTTGGCTGTTAGTGAAGAAGTAAAGATGCCAGCTTTGGGTGAAAGAGTTCAGCTCCCCAAGGACGCAAAGCCTTCATGAAGAGTTGATCAGAACAATCCATCACTGCTATGAAACACTAACATAGCTAATTTTTTTAAAGTACTTAATGTATTGTCTGGACATGTTTTGAAGCTGTCTTATACTCTCACAGAACACAAAGAGCTTCAGATTGTATACTTGATATTTCCAAACATTTTGAAAGTTAATATTTGTGTTTCTATAATATATATGTTTGTATCTCTATGTGTTAGTATAAATTCAAATAAATTCTCAAAGTTTTTTCAAGCAGCATGATTTTCTTTTACTGCACTTATTGCTTAAAATATTCATGTTATTTTGTGCCATGTGTTACATATAGAGAAGAGACATTCTGGATTTTTTTTTGTGTAACCCTTCTCAGCTCTGCAGCCACACTGGAGCCAATTACTCCAATTATTGGAGATTACAAGATTAAATTTTGCATATTCATAGTCTTAGGAAGAAGGGGAGGTCATCAGGAGGATGACAAATATTGCTTATTATGAGAACAGGTAACATTTAATCTGATGACAACATCGTGCACAAATACAAATGAACTAAGCCATAGTTCTGAGTGAAAACTTCAATTGCAGCTGGAAACACTTTTGAGTTAGATAAAATAAGCAAGAAAATCAATGTTTTGAAGATTAAGCACGGGTTGGTATAACATTATTTCCTGAATATTCAGGTAAAATTAAAATATTATTTCCTCTAAAATTAGGAAATGGTAATGTATTTAAATTAGGTTGACTAATACACATTATTTCTATGAAAAGCTAACCAACAATACTGCAGGTATTTTGGCCCTTGGTATTTGTCTAGCCTAAAAATGAACCTAAAAAATGAAACTTGTGATTAAAACCCTTTAATTTATGCATAAGACTAGTTCTTCATCTTTGTAATATCCTGCCACAGTTGCATTCTTTTCTTGAACACTGCAAGCAGTTAGAAATGTTCTTGTCCAGAAATAATATGGGCATCTATTTCTCTCTTCAATCTGTTCCATTATTTGCTCTAATTCTCCTATTACTTTTTTCAAAGATGATTTCTTATCTCCTGATTCATTGCAAATAGAGTCACAGGCTTTGAGATCCTCGGGGTCCACCTCATCAGTGTTTTTTTCTCAGTTTTTTTTTCTTAGCAATGCAATAAATGGCTAGTTTGTATTAGCAGAAGACAAAACTACTCAAACCCCAACAGCTACATAGTGCAGAAAAGATCAACAGCATGAATTTCTTCTGGCGTTGCATATGAAGAGAGGGAGAAGAAAATGGCATCAGATACTGAAATACCATGGATGAGAAAAATGGCTTAGTAATCAGTTTCCTGAAAATACTGTTTCTTCCTTATTGAAAATTGATTTATAATGTTTCTGTACTACCTTCCTATCCCAAGATGGAAGCAAATGTTCAATTTTAGTTTAGAATCAAGAGTTCATTCTTTGCTAAATTTGCTGCTGCCTGTTTGTCTGGTTGCATTTCATTGCATATATTCATTTTTTAATTATATCTCAATTTTAATATTTAACATGTAATAATGAGATTAAAGAGCTTAACAAAGCACTTAAGAGAAGTCTAAGCACTATGGCCTTTCCATTTGATTGGTACTCCTGTTTCAGAAATAACAACTTTGAATAGCAATAATAACAGGGGATATTGGATATAAAAAGTAGTTAATAGGGCAAATGGGAAACTCCTGACTTTTCCAGTAGTTGCTTACATGACTTTGGATCATTGACTCTCTCTCTGCTTATAACACAGGCTCTTTAGGGCAGGGACTGCCTTGTGCTCAATGTTCTTACGACTGCATTGCTTCTCTGTCACGTTGGATGACAGTGGTCACTAAGGATGGACTTTACATTTTGGGATGTCTGAGTTCTCTGAGACCAAGCCCCACAGAGCAGTCAGAATCAATGATTTTCCAGACAGCACTTTTTCTGACTTGTTAAGGGTAACTGAAGAAGCACAGACAAGGACATCCAATGCACTAGCTATTTTAGTTAGACATAAAATAATGCCACCACTTAATGACAAATGATGTATCAGCTTGCTGAACACTGCAAGTATTCTTCCAATAGTGTTGCATTATGTATGTTTGTAGTTAAGATAAACTGGGATCTCTAATTTTAATACAAATTATTTTGGTCTGGAAAAATTACCATATTTAATTATTTCTGTTATGGGGCGATAACCAAATCAAACATGGGTGTTTAAGATCTCATTCTAGCCACTAAATACTTGATTATTGCTTCACAAAGTAACCTGAATATCATAATCTGAAACAACTACCTTGTTGTTCAAGTAGTTAGTAAGCTCTGGGCAAATTCTCAGTATCCTTTCCAAACCTCAGCTAAAGAAAACTATGTGGTAAAGTGAGGATTCATAACTGAGTCTCTCAGATTCTGGAATACTCAAAGCATATTCCATTTGCTAAGATTTGTGACAAAATTTTCAGGCCATATGCCTAGAGCCTGGGGAAATGTAGACTAAGGCTTTTTTAGGAATTCCACTAGGAGACATACAGACTACAGTGCTGGGTGTACAGAAGCTGCACAGATTTGTTTTCCTCAGTTTAACCTCACTGTAGACAAGAGTATAAAAAAGGTCGGCATACATCCCTGAAGTAAGAAATAACTGGGCTAGAGTTCATGGAGTTTTCAAAGGATTTGATGATTACGAGACCATGAGAGTGATCTGCATAATTTTTAGTGCACTTGTGTAATGTGTAAAATCTCTCAAGGAGTTTACTTTTGTTTTTATGGCAAATGTCTTACAAAATTATTTGATAGTATAATGAGAGAAACCATAAATAGAGCTAAAATTAGAGCTCTGATAAAATGTAGCTCTTCAGTAATGAGGAATCCCCAATATTTCAGACTTTTCAACTCTTCTAAAAATTAACAATACTGTGGTAAAGTGACTTAAATTATATGCCACCAAAAACCAGTTTCAATTTCTGCACAGAGCATCAGTTGTTTATAGACAAATAATTTTAATGTTTTGACAGTAAATTAATCAAATATACATTTGAAATATTAATTATAAGGAGATTATTTCAATAAATAATTTTGATTGGAAAAAGAAGCATTAAAGAAATTTTGAAATTGCTGCAAATGCAATATATGATTTCAACATGCCTAAACCAACCTTTTTTTTTTTTAATTTGAAATTATGTATGTTTACAAGCTAATTCACATTTTTTAAAAAGAAGAAAAACCCCACAGAATGTTTTATGAAAAGGGCTAAGTAGACAGGAGAGAAAACAAATTGCTGAGTTTATGGATACAGATTTTGAAACATTTGGTTTTGATTCAAAATGAAATCTTTGTGTTTTCTTCTATTTTGTAAGAAATAAGAAAATCTTTTTTAATTCTACCCAAATAAAATCTCCCTTCTTCATACTACCTTTCCAAAATTTCTTTCTGATGTGGAAAGAAGCCCCGATTGATTCAATAAGTCAAAATCTAAGTGTCAAAGAAATCAGTTGTCAAGATGGGAAACTTTAGGTCTGAAAAGACTTAAAAGACACACTTGAAATATTAAATTGAACATAACACACTACAAGACCTTCATGAAGCCCAGGTACTCCTGCCTTGAGTGTGTAGAGAAGCTACATCTTTTGTATATTTCAGATGAACTGTAAGTATTCTAGCAATGTTTAAAAATGTCTGGATATGCAGTAGAGGAATCAGGGTTTTTACACAGAGCAGTAGGCCTGACTGAGCCAAGAAATTCACAGCCAAGAAATTCACAGAGATTCCCGAACTTATCTCATGTTTCAACACTGACCACTCCTGGAAGAACTGGATTTACCTTATGGCAAGTGTGCCCCCTCTGTGAAGCCCCACCATGGACCTTAGCACAGGCAGTAAGATCCCCAGTGGGTTACTGTGTTAGCTCAAGATTAGTTAAGTCTTGAAACTAACACTGACAACATCTCCAGAAACTGATTTAGAGAAAACAATTTTAAAATTATGTGATTAGCAGGTAAATTGCTAAATTTATTTCCTCAAATGCAACATCATCACACCATCTATTTAACCACTGTTGTCTCTGTGTAAAGTGGAATGCAATTATGAGATAACTAAGAGATTGCTTGTTCTGTTCACCTAGCACACAAATGTAATTTCAAATGGTATACATTTCATTTAGTTTTCTTCTCAAAGTAATGCCACACATCACATTAATGTTTTCACTTTTTTGCTGCTAATCCTAGGATAAACTGTTATGCACAAACATAAAACTGAAATGATTTTCCCAAAAGGAAACTTTTGGTGAAAAAAAAAGAAAAAAGAAATTGTGAAAATTAAATGTCAAATTTCTAGGCATCTCAAAGAATTGTCATGAAAAAACTAGAATTTAAAGGCCTGCTTTTTCATCTTCTTGTTTTGTTCTGAAAACAGAAAGTATATTTTGGTCTGCAGAGATCCTTTGTGTTTTCTGGATTTGTTAAAACTTCCTCCCCCTGACCACATTCTCTCTTCTCACTGTCTGCAGTGCAGATGAGAAGGAAAAAGAACATGTTAGAAGAGAGAGGCACATACAGGTGGCCACTACCTGAGTACCTGAGTCACTACCTCAGTCCAGTCAGCAACTCAGACTGGACACGGTGGTTTAGTTGGATAAACTGCAGGAGCACAGTCCCTCCTGTCTTCCACACCAAGCCCTCGAGATGAGGAAGAAAGTTTACTGATAGGTCCGTTGCTTTAGGAATGCCAGATTCAGATTTCCCATGCTTTCTCCTGCAGCCTCCAGTGATGACCACCATTAGGTCCGATGTGGCCACTCGAGCCCCTATAGAAACCTCCATCCCCCTACCATGACCGCGCAGTGCCGTAGGCCGATGGCGTGTCTCCCGCGGGTCCCGTGCACCCATCCGGGCCTGGCAGCTGGAAGGCGGCTGCCCTTCAGAAGCTGCACAGCAGTGCTGCAGTGCTGCTGGCCCCGAAATAAAACTCTTCAAAGCAGTAAAGTTTATCACCCGGGGCTCTGTGGTGTGTTTACATGAGTTCAAGGGCTCCTGACCAAAGCTGGTCTGCACCTGCCTGGCCGGAGCAGGGGTGAGAGAGATATGCCCTATCTGCATCTGCCTATGTCAACACGTCCCTGTGTGGCCTTGGAGCGGGGCTTGGCTACACAGTGTGGCACGAAGCGATCATTTCATCTGAGAGGCCCCTTCTTTGGTTGCTTCTATTTTGTTACAAGGACTTAGAAAAATTGGTTATTTCTCTCTCAGGATTTATAAATCTCATCATCTTTGCAATCAGTGCTTGAGTACTCTCTGAGTGACATCAGGATTTTATCTCTTGCAAGTGGAAGTGTTATCTATGCAAAGAGACTGGCTCAGAGACCCATTCCAAAAACACTATTTGGGAAGGGTTCTCAGTAGGGAGAAGCTTTGTTTTGGTTGGGTTTGCACTCCAGACAAAGACTTCAGTGGTCTTTTGAAACAGAAATGTCGCCTTGCCAAGTTTAACATTTCCACAGCCCTGAGAAACCTGAGATGCTGAGAGCTGTGTAATGAAGTAAATGGCTTGTTTGAACCAACATGGGCCAGATCTCCCATTCCAGGGACACCTAGTAGCCTCATGGTTAATGTACCTCAGTTGCTCATGATGTTATCTTTGTATTTATGCTATCTTTATCCCTTTCATCTGCTTTGTTGCTTTGAAAAAAAATTTGTCTTTTCCGGAAGCTAAGCTCTTCTGATGTACCTTAAATGCTTGTTAACTGATTGGAAAAGTAATTTTGAAGTAAATGGTATACACATATATTTAGCCCTTCTTCTGACAAGGGAAGGCTCATTCTTTGATCGAAGTCCAATCATTTTATACTTGTGCTCCTCTATCACAAAAAATTGATATTTTGAAACCATTAAGACTGTGTATCTCCCTAATGCTTGGATCAGAAAGGAAAAAGAAAAGCTGAATTGATCTCCAGCAAATGCAAAGTACATTGGGCTCAAAAATTTCCAGAAGGCATGTTTTCTCCAGTTCTGACCATGCAGGGGCAAGAGGTTCAGGTAATGCAAAGCTCCACGAAGCCACGTGTGTGAGTGGCAGAGGAGAATTTGATCCTGATCCAAGTCGTTGTCAGAACAGTGTTAATTCACACCCAGGTTTTTGTCTTTTGGGTAATGTTATAAAAATATTAAAATAGAATATCAAGGTATTAGTAATAATCTCTAATATTCCCCACCCCTTATATTTTTCTGGTTTTATTATTTGACTAAATTCTTTCCCCTCTGGTTGACAAAATTTTTAAAATTTACCTGTTTTCCGAAATGGCTTGAACTTTTAGAGAGAAGGGGTTTTAACATACCTTAGATGATATATCTTGAACATGGGGGAAAAAACTTCCACCTTTTTCCTCCTTCAAGTGTTGCTTTACACATATACATGTTTAACACTGTGGGCCCATCCCAAGACTGTTATTTTAGAGGGTTCTCAGGAGCTGAAAGACAGCCTTCCTGACAGGACAGACAATCTTCCTGTACAACAGAGAGAAGAGAAGTATTTTGAAGTAGGTTTTGGTTTTCATTTAATGAACACTGTCACAGCTCAATTATGTGCAGATTTTTAAAAAACAAAAGAAAACAACCCAGTGATTCATGTTTTCAACCTAGAGCAGCAGGGTTCTTGTAATATCTACATTTTTCAGAGAAAAACCTGAAGCATAAACATTCATTGAAAATATTCTCCACTGATACAATATTACTTCATTTGAGCATGGCCTTCACTGAACGTTACTGGGTTGTTGCTAAGAAACACTGATACATGACACCAAATTATATTACGGACATCGAATTTTTACTCCTTTTCATGTTATAGCTTGCTTGAAAACAGCTGCAATTATACTATAAATGGAAGGAAAGCTAGCAGCCTCTATTCACTACCTTTTGTATTTTAGTTACGGGCTGAAGTCCTTATCTTTTTACTATATGTCTGTAACAGTCCTACAGTATTTCAGTGAAAAGGTATAATACCAGCATTATTGATGGTCTGCATCTGCATCTCCTACACAGCCATTTCAACAATAAAACAAATGTTCTCTTTGATTTTCCCCCAATATATGCTAAATTGCAGGAAGATTGGTCTTGGGGTTTCTCTATTTTCCATGTTAATGTGACAATCCATTTTGACCTGCAGGTAATGAAATAAGAGACATTCAAACTCATAGGTAATGTTTTCAGGGCACTTCACTTTTTGCTTGTTTTGATCTATGCAATTGACCAGCTGAAAGCTGAAAATGAATGGATGTTTTTCAATATGTATTTTAGACTCCTGTTCTTTTGTATAGCATATGGATAATTTTCTTCTAAAAGAACCACTCATCCAATACTTGGTGTATGGCAAGTACATACAGCTTGTGCTAGGGAAAGTATATCTTCATTTGTACAAACACAGCTGTTCCATTATTTTATTTTATATAAAAACAGATCCCGGAACCCCCATATCTGTAGCTGGGATCTCAACACAGCCAGTACTACAGAAACACACAAGTGGAGAGGGGAGTTCTTCCCGTAGGGTTTAAACCTCAAATAGTCAAAATGAACAAATGCTAAGACAAGTAGTGCTAGATTCATAAAGATTTTTTTAAAGGGATTATTTAAACCATGTTTGCATGTAGAGCCTTTAAGTAGCTCGCCCATCGTTTCTGTGTGAGGGCTGATGGAGTCCATCTATCAGAGAAGGGGAAGAGCATCTTGAGTCATGGGCTTGGCAAACTGATGAAGAGGGCTTTCAACTAAAATTGCCAGGGGAGGGGAGCCTCAATCCATCCCGCTCCTACCACTTTCCATTTTGATATCAGGACCAACAAGAGAAGCCCAGAGCCCGGAGAAGGGTCAAAGGTCAACAGGAGAGCAGCACAAAGGAATTCCAGCTGCTCCAGACAGGCTTCATGGAGGCTCAACTTCAGTGTTCTATGGAAATGCACACAGCATGGGGAATAAACAAGAGTGAGAGACAGCTCACATCTACAGTGCTGTGATCTTATTGGCTTCATGGAGATGTGATGGAATATCTCCTATGACTGGAGTGTTGAAACGAATGGACAGAGACTCTTTAGGAAGGACAGGCAGGGGAGACAAGGAGAAGGACATATCACCCTCCATGTCAGTGACTCCAGGTAGGAGTGCATTGGATCTCTGCCTGGGGATGGATGAGGAACTGCCCTATGTCATATAGGAACTACTAAAATACATGGAGGATGGAAAAAGCTATCAAATCACTCTGTTGGGAAAAAAAAAAGTAATATGCAGGACAGAAAAGACACTGAAACATGTAGATACATAATGATCAAAAGAAGAGATCAGTGCAGTAAATGGAACTACATGTGAGTAGGCCAAAAATAAGAAAAAATACAGAAGGATGGTTGGCAACTGAAGAAAGATGCAAGAAGTGCAGAGAACTATCTCACATTCCAGGAATCTGTCAGCACCTTCTATGGGCTACAAAGACCAAGACAATGATGCAGATCCACCCACTCACTTAATCTGTGGGAGGAAAAGGGACCACCTTGCAGTGAAAGGAAAGTGAAAACTACCAGTAGAGTAATACAACTCTTTTATAAGCATGCCTGAAGAAAGGTTGTGGAAGCTGTAACAGAAACGAGTAAAACTCAGTTCACAGTGACAAGCTGAATCTTCCTTAAAAGTACAGCTAAACAACAAAATGGAAAAAAGGAACAATAAAGGCTGAAAATCTACACTTCTTCAGCCTCATGAAATACAAAATGGAAGAGTTCAAGGATATATTCTGAAGACTAGGGAAACACCCAGCAGAGCAGAGAAGAAAACTTAAGGAATTCAACTCTGCCACCATGACTTCTAGGAATTTCTCTAAAAGTTTGACAATGGGAGCAGGCAGACTCATTGTGTTTGCAATCATAAAGCAATAAACCCAGAATATGCTAATGAAATAAAAGAGTGGGCCATTGTAACAGCCAAATACCAGATTATCACATTACATACCACACCGTGTGATACACCCATCCACTTTTTATGCAATAACATAAAATATCACTCTACATTCAATTTGAAATCTGTTACAATGTCCCTTATCTCCTCTTTCCTGAAATCTTGTTTCTCTTTCTTCTTCTGCTTCGTATTACAAAGAGCTCTGCATACCACTATGGTTATCTATGGTTGTCTACCACCTATTTTCCATTCCTTTGATCTGAATGCTGAAAGGCAGCACAAACATTTTAGCCTTTGTTGTAGCCTGAAATATGCCCAGTGTTCCCCTCAGCTGTATGTCTTGCCACTGAGAATATACATATCTTCTGGTCTGCAACATCATCACTGGGTCCATGTGTGCCTTTTGGCAAGAAATGCCTTGTATTGTGATTGCCAGCTACACAGTGGGGAGGTAAGAGCCTTCTGAAGCTTATTGTGTTTGTTTTGCCCAGAAAATTACAGAAGAAAGGTATTAAGGCAATCTGGACTGATATACTCCATTTGCTTTTCGTCCTGTTTTATAATTACTTCCCTGACTTTGATTATTCATTCCTAAAAATTTCTTCTAATGCATAGTATAAAATCAGCCTTACAGGTATGTGTTGTTTTTCTTCTTCCCCAGACATAAGCTCTACATTTTTCAAACGATCTTGAATTTAATGTATTCATTAAGACCCACTGGGACTTGGGCTTTCACTTGATATGAAAGTAAGTTCTAGTAGATTTGAAACATGCATATTAACTTAGAGTAATAGAGCTACAGAAGGATTTTAATATTTTCCCACCCAAAGAAGGTATTGCAGACTGGCAACCATAAACAGATCTGCAATTGCTCCAGAGCTTGGACAGGAAGATTCTTATCCCATTCGCACCTAACCTGACACATCCTGATTTGGAGTACCTTCTGCATTTCAGTCAACTTGTTTTTAATATGCACTAAACATTATTTCTTGAGAAAGTTTCTTTCCTTCTAAGAAAAACATGACTTACAGTTTTGGTCAAAAAATAAAACCTTGATAATTTGTACCATCAAGTACTATTTAATTGCTGCTCCTCTTCCATGTCTGCATGTTGATCCTTGTATTTTCTGACAAAATAAAAAGAGGGTATGTCTGTAGTTTACCACGGAAAAATCTGCAACAGTTACTTGTCGATTGAAAGACTTGTTATTTCTTATGTAACTGTAATGAAATGCTGCACTACAACATTGCAAGGACACTACAATAATAAATTGAAGGGAGGCAAAATTAGCTCTGGAACAGAATTTCTCATGAATATTTTTTGGTTTTCTCCTTGCCTGCAAAGAACATTTACTGATTGTTTCACTCTCAGCAATGGGAATATCATGATTTGTTTCAATATTCACTATCACAGCAGACTTAGAAGTCCTGATTGTTTTCTTAATAGTCTGAAGTGTTTTCTAATTCTTGTTAAAACATATATATGGATTTAAATGTTAACCTTTCTTGAGACAAAATCCAGAAACCTTTTACATCAATGACAAAATTGTGATTAACTGAAATAAATTTTAGCCTTGTTCTTCACAGCTTTGAAACATGTATAGGCAGCTATTACACTGCCAATTGCTCCTGCCAATTGCTCCTACTTGATTACAAGGAGAGAGCAAAAAGCCTCAGAATTGGTTACATTCTGCTGTACATTCTGGATTTCCCTTGAAGGATCTGCACTTGCTTAGTATTTAAGAAATTTGGATTGCCTATAGATAGGCTTCAATATTGTTTTGGGATTCTGTGTTTCAATACTACTGAATATTTATACATGGAATTACATTCTTAGTGCTTCCTAAGTTTGTAAAAGACAAAAAACACACATGAAAAATAAACACAAAAAAGACACACACACATATATGCCTCATCCCAAAGCCAGTATATGTGTTGCATTAGCCTCAGATCTCTCAAATCTACACAAATGAGTAGACACCATAATAAAAAGATGAAGAAAAATCTCCACAGATCAGAAATTAGGAACCCTTGGCCTTAAGCATTAAGTATTTCTCAATCTAACACAAATACAACCATAAAAAGAGGATGAAAAAAAGTCAACTGGAAGTAAATTATATCAATCTTGTTTCAGTAAAAACACAGTGTAGATGGAAATACTAGCAAGGCACTTGTTATTCTCAGAGTGGAACTGATGACAGGAGTCCACTGCAGTGATTTCAACACGGTCTACATTAACTCAAAAAAATTTGATCTACAAAAACATTTTTATCCTGGTGTTAGACATCTATCATTGGTGCAAGTATCATTTTGCAGTTTGCAAGGACACTACAGAAATAAATCCAAAGGATGGCAGGAACTATTCAATTTATTTCCTAGTATTTAAGTTTTCTTTTTAGAGGCCAGTGAAACCATTGTCCTTGGAATTTCTGCACAACACAACTCAAGAGGCAGCTCATTCAGAAAACACTACTCCTCTCAGCCAATTTCTTGTCTGAACATTAAGCATAAAGTCTTATTCAGAACATGCCTGGGAGTGCCTCATTTTCCAGGCATTGTCTGAAAACCTTCCCTGGAATTAGTCCTAACTATGATTCTTGAGAACACTGGAGTTTTCCTATAATGTTCAATAAGGTTCAATAGGTTCAATAAGGTTCCAATAAGGTTCAATAATGTATGTCTGTCAGACTAGGTCTCAGGTAAAAAGCAGCTAAAGAAACCCTTGCTTGCCCTTTTCACTTATCTCAAAGATTGGACCAACATTCAGAAGGTAGGAGCTACAGATTTAATTCTTTGTCTTCCAGGATGGATCTAAACAGATATGTTCTATCTCCTGAAAGAAAAACACGTGTTGTAGGTGCTGGAATGGAAGTCCATTCTGTTGTCCCAGTGCTATTTCACTTTGTGTGGAGCAGTTGAATATTCATGGCAAATGGTAATGCTTTTCATGACTTCATGGTCTAGTGACTACAGCACTTTCCTAGGAGAAGGGAGATATGGTGTTCAATTATTTTTCTAATTAATATTTCATTATCTCTATTAAATGCAAAAAAAACCCCGCAAAAAACCAAAAAAAACCCCAAAACTCTCTCACTCCTGATCATTCATATCTGTTACTGCTCAAAGTCCAGAAGCAGAATTGACAATGTGGTTTGCCTGCAATTAAGAAACAATAATCATCACATGTTTCTGGAATAAAGGACTATTTCTTTCTCACTTAGCAAAAGAGAGGGCATAGGAATGGTGGAGGAAGGCTCAGACTGTGAATTCTTAGTGCACAGAAGTCCCTCTATGAATATGAAAGTAAAGGGCCTAGGACCCAGAAAGTATAAAGCTTGAACACTTTATTTTCTTCGTTCTTATCTTTTTTTCCCTTGAGATTTCATCCAGTTACTACTCACCTGGTATGTTAGATCATTTAGATGCGTTTTGTAAGCATCTTGATCTTTTCATGTGTTGTTTACTGAGTCTAAACGTCAGACACAGTAACATGGAATATACTTTTGAGACCAGATACCTTACTGTGCTCTGCACTGGATCTCTTTTAACTACAGATCTTACGAAAGTCACAGATAACTGAAAACTGAGCAGTTACATAAAAAAAATTTGAACAAAGTATCTCAAGAAATTTGTTTTGCTCATCAGTAGTGGGTTACAGCTGGGAAGGAAAGAAGTCATCTTAGGAAAACCTTAAAAAAAAGTCTGAAGATAATACAAAAATGAGAAATCTTGGAGGCAGGATGAGAAAAGAAGACATCTTTGGGAAAATGCTATTTCTCTAAAATTCTGAGGTAGGAATGAGAAGTTAAAAAATCAAAGACCAAATTCTTCTATTACTTTTAGTGTTAATTTGCTGTCATTTGAAGTACCATCCCTGCCCTGACAAAATCCCAGGAATCAGCCCTGTAACTCTGATTTTCCACTTTTTTTGATATTTCACCCTTTATACGTCATTTTCTATGCTAAATAAGGGAGAAATAATGCATGAAAGAGAATATTTTAGAAAGAATTCTTCATTCTGAGTTCTGGCGTGCAGAGCATCAAAGGTAGTCTGCAACACAAGGTGGAACTTTAAAGCAAAGACCCCAAATATTTACACACAGAAGCGAGCAGACAAATCAGGCTAAATTAAGTATAAACAAATATTTGAAATTTTGGCTAGGATTTATTTGATTATTGAAAAAAAGCATAGTAGAGACCCTGCACAAAATGGTGTCTGGATGTTTGTGCAAAAGGAAAAGGTTGAAATACCACATGTGCATATGTTTTGCATATGAAAGTGGCAGTTGACGTAGCAGGTGCCAGACGAGCTGAGATGGCACAATACACCCGGAAAGTTACTTGAGGTTGCTAGGATAAGGTGAAATATTTTGTTGATTTTGTGGTAGTGTTATCCTCATCACTCATTCCATTTATGCCTAGTTTGAAACAACATGAATTAATTATGCCCAATTAATACCTTGAGCTCATCCATTTATTTGTATGACCAGTTTCAGTGCCATATTATTATTTTTATTTCCCTGTCCTAGTCACCTAATACAAAAGTTGGGTTTTTTCCCAACCTTTCAGCAAAGGTACTCAGTTATTTCCAAATCAAAAGCTGATGTGTAGATCTCTAGTAAAGATGCTCCTGCCTTCACAATTGTGATCTAATATAGTCACAGGGCAAGTGAAATATCACAACTTCTGTTTTTCTCTCTTCAATGACTAGGAATAGAGTTTATGTCATTGACCCTCTCTATATTTCATTATGTCATTCAACAAGTCAAACCAAGTTTTTAGGACAGCCCTCCAGTTATCAACAGTGCTATCCACCAGGCCCCACAATGTGTTGTGTTTCCAAACACTTTTCTTCTGGATCTCATGACAATACATGGTAAAGAAAAGAACAAGGATGCACATTCTTTCATGATCCTACAGCTAGCAGAAAAAGGCAATAACTGACTGTGCTCCTTCTTAGGCATCAAGGCAATTTCCACCAAGCCACCAATTTTCAAGGAACAAGGGCAGGTGATGGAATTTTCCCGGGGACTACAAGTTGTTATGGCTCCCAGGCGCTGTATTCAAGCACAAAACAATCCTCTTCAGTATGCCTTCCCTAGCATAAGCAAACAACAGTTTATTAGAAGCCTTTATAGAACATTGTTTTGACAATATATTCAATCTAATCTTTTCCTAGGAGAAGATAATAAGAACTTGGCACTGGTTATCAGCCAGCAAAAGACACTTCTTTACACCTTGTGGTCACAATGGCCTAAGAACAGCCAACAAAAGAAGAGGTTTTCCTGTTGTTGCTGTTTAATTGGATAAATTGAACAATTTCTAAAATGTGTCATAGCAGAGAAGTTCGGAAGATAAGTGCAAAGGACTGATGTGTTCCTAGCTGAGCTGGGGAATGTGCATATTCCTCTGTGTCACATACAGCTGCCCTTGACTTTGGGGTGGTCAGTATGAATCTGGTTTCTGGAAGTTCTGGCTCCTCAGGAACCACCAGCTCTCTGGCTACCTGTAGCAAATTTGACACAGTTTTCCTGGGAACCCAGGTTATACGTCTGCAACAGTTATTAAAAGCGGAACATAGCTGTAGAATACTCAACTATTAATGGAGTGGTTTTCGTATGACATTTGGCTTTCAACTGCAAGCAGTTCCAATTAAGACCAAAACAAAACAAAAAACCGCAACCCAACCAACTAAAAACAAAACAAAAACCAAAATGAAACAAAACAAAGAAACCAACCAATCAAANTCCCTGAGCTGATCTTCGATCTTCAAGCTCGTTTAGTCCCAAAAGCACCTGTTGGCATGTTCTAAAAGTCTGTATATTTCTGATATTTTCTCCCAATGCAGGAAAATTTATTCCAGATAGGCAAGTCCAGACAGACCATATCTTGCTGGGAGATTTACTGCTTTTGTCTCAAGCAGCCTACTGTCTTTTTGTATTGATAACAAATTAGATACAAAAATAGAGAATGATTCAGAGAAAGGACCAAGTATGTGAGCCAGGCATTACAATACCCTGAAGTCCATACTTTCAAGAATTTGTTGTTTAAAACCAGGCCTGATTACTAACAAGAGCTCAGTTCCTATTCAGGTAACTCCAAAAAGTGAGAGTTGCAAGAGAGCTCAGCACTGTGGGTGCCACCAGGAAAATGAAATACTCCTGTGTTTGTGGGTGATGAACTCTTGAGCAAAATTTTGCCATAAAGCCAGAAAACCAAAATCAGCACTTCTGAAGTTTAAAATGAAAGCAACAATGAAGTGATCTATTCATGATCTTTTAAAATATCATAGTGTATTGACTATGCGCACTGAAGATGCTCATTATTGTGGTTACAAAGAATAGAAGAATGAGTTCTCTTATTCCACTCTTAATAGATTTGGAGCAGTTACCAAAGTGTATCATGATGTCTCCAATATTTTAAAACATTTTGAGTGGATTTAAATATTTTGGAATATTAAAGCACCACATGAAAACACAATAGTGCTCATTTCTGGTCTGAGGAAGGTACAGCATCGTAGCAGTCATGCAGAAATTGCAAATAATGAGAATTGAAGTAGAAAGACTGTTGATTTCAACTTCCCTTTATGTTCCCTTTACAGGGTGAAAATTTATCATGAATATTTAGGCATGTGAACATCTGAGATTTTTAAAACATCATCAGAGTCCCACTCTGCTCCTGCTGAATCACAAATGTGCCTAAAATATTCAGCTACATAGCACTGACATTCAAAACCCCATGTGTCTAAGCTATACTGGTAGACATCTCCAAATGTTTTCTTAACTGGAGAAAGATGAATAGATATTAATTGTTGCATCCTGCTGGAACCCCTGGACAAATTGGTTGTAGGCCAGCCTTTGAGTCTGGACTTAGCCCAGATCCCTGCTTGAGGCTTTCCTTATGCCTTTCATTCAACCATTCTCCATGTAAACTATACATGGTATCAATGGGAAATGGAAAACCCTCCATGCCTCTGCCAGCTGAAAAAAATCCATTGGGAAAGCAAGTCACATGGATATCCTATCCGCCATTTAGTTTCATCTACCAATTGTTTTAGACCTTTTCAGGCATAGAGAAATAGTTTTAGCTGTAAGAATGTGCTCTCCTGCTCAGGGGCTCAGGAGCTGGAATAACTTCTAGATCTGTTGAGTGTGTGTTTCTGCAGGTTGAAGTGATCATGGAGAAGAGACATATTTTCACTGAGCAGTGTTTGACTGTATTCAGGATATTATGTTACAATTATGCCAGGGGCATGGGGTTCGTGTGCAACACAGCTTATGGTACTTAGAGCTAATTCTTTTGAAGTTAAGAAAAGATTAGTTCAAGGTGTTTGTTTAGGGACCTATTTATTATCTTTTGGATTTTGAAGTTCTTTTTCCCACTGTTCACTGGTGAATTCACTTTCAATTTTGATCTTTCTTAATATAAGTTAGAATGATCTCATTATTACATGTTTTTAAAAGAAAAGTCCATACAGGTACATCCAGGATCTATAACTATTTCACTGAAATACATTCCCAGCTTGAGAGACATGTATTAAATCTAATATGATGGTTTTGATGAAATTCTAAATGCCAAATATCTGTTTTATAAGTCTATCAAAATTTAAAAACTATTTTAATGAAGGAAGACATTTGAAATTTACATTGTCAGTCACACTGCAGGTATAATGTAGAACAGAATATTTAATTATTCTTATAATGGCAGCCTGTTCATATTTTTCTTTGAAAAATTACAATTCTGTGCATTACTGATAAGAGAAATATGCAGTTTTTCAACAACTTCACATATAATTTTTTTAAAATCAGCTACTGACAATTATAAATGATGACACAAGTTTGAAAACTTATGTTAAAGTCTGTATTACAGAAATGTTGTGGTTTGGCAAATCATGACTTCTTCTGTAAACAAAACTGTACTGTGTTTTAGTCTTCTTTCAAAGACTGATTTCAATGATTCTTTCATCATGTCTTCCTTCTCTGTTTGACTGAGGATCTTCAGAGCAGGAATCCTCTCAATGTATGTTTGAACAGCCACCAAAAGGAAGCACACAGTTCACATGATAGGCCTAGATATGTCCAGAACTAATACAATTAGAAAGGCAGCATTACTTTTTAGTACTATTAAATAAATACTACTAAAGAACTGGTATCTTATTAGCTTATTCAACAAAGTGTTCTGTGGACCAGAGTTCTGTTATCTGGTCATGCCTTAAAACAGGAAATTTTTTTTTAGATAAGCTCACCCACACAAACCACCAAGAGCCAGCAAGAGACGGCAGCTGTAATCTCACAGAAGTCATGTAGAACACACAGCTTAGAAAATCCTCGTTATGTAAACTTAGAGGTTAAGGTCAGACTGCATCTGTAAATATATCCAAGTGTTCCCAATTAAATCACTCCTTTAGATGACAGAATACTAATTTACAGAATCATTGTTTTTTGGTGGACTCGGGCTTTCAAACAACATTTGCCAGTCTGTAGTGTTTAGATCCTTACAATAAACATGCATTCCTTCCAAAGCAAAAATCTACACAGCCCCAACTACCTAAAAATCTCTTTAAAATATAGAGAGACAAGTTTATTTCTGTAATACTTTAAACAATCTGCAAAGTAATGGCAATATTCTTCCATGACAAATATGGCCAGTAAACAGAACAATATAATATCCATATCATAGGCAGAAGAGAGAAACTGGCAGGTGACATACTGAATCTACTCCATTTTATTTTTCCTTTAAAATTCTTACTAGTGTCAGGGCTTTACCAAAGCAAAAATATTTGAATGTGGTTATACAGTCATCACTGTCTAACAGGATAGATATCTTAGCAATCATAGAATATTAGTCACACTTGGGAACCAAATAAATGATTACTATATTTATCTGCTGTATAACATAAGCATAAAATGCTGTACTGCCTACTTCCCAATTTAAGAAGTGCAGGTCAAATAAAATGTAACAAAATAAAGCACACAAGCCTCCTCAAAAGAGTAAGACAAGGAAAACACAAGGTTTGGGTATAACATTTAGTATTTCGGCTTGTTTGTTATATTTAACCTCCCCCAGAGTACATTTTTTTATCCCCACTTTGTCTCAAACAACTTAGTGACTACACTAAAGCATAATATTATTCTTATATATGAATTCTCAATATTTTTTATTCTGCTCTGGTGAGACCCCACCTGGAGCACTGTGTCCAGGTCTGGTCTCCCCAACATAAAAGGGACATGGAACCGTTGGAGCAAGTCCAGAGGGTCACAAAGTTGATAAGAAGACTGGAGCACCTCCACTACAAAGACAGGCTGAGAAATTTGGGCCTGTTCAGCCTGGAGAAGAGAAGGTTGTGTGCAGACCTCACAGCAACCTTCCAGTATCTGAAGAGGGCCTGCAGGGAAACTGGAGAGGGGCCCTTCATCAGGAACTGTAGTGATAGGATGACGAGTAGCAGGTACAAACTGAAAGATGGGAAATTTAGGCCAGATATATGGAAGAAATTCTTTACTGTGTGGCTAGTGAGACATTGGAACAACTTGCCCAGGGAGGTTGTGGATGCCCCAACTGTGGGAGTGTTCAAGACCAGGTTTGACAGGGCTTTGAGCTACCTGGTCTAGTGGGAGGTGCCCCTGACTATGGCAGGGGGATTGGGACTAGATGATCTTTCAGGTTCCTTCTGATCCTTAACATTCTATGATTCTATGACTGCTATGAATATTATGAAAATTAATATATTATTCTAGCCATTCAGAGGATGCTTCCTTTCCTTTTTCAAGCCTTTTTTTCTAGTCCTCCTTGTAATGAATTCTCCCCACCAAGCTCCAAATCAGCTATATGCTGGCATCTTTGCACCAGTTCAACTCCTGTACACACTGTGGTCTTCTGCATTTGTCTCCTTCATGAACCCTCTATTGATTTTGCTCCTGGACTCCAGGCCTCTCCTGGTTCACCTGCAGCCCCTGGACCCCTGCTCCTCACTGCCCTATCTTTGGAATGAGCACAGCGCACCAAGAAGGGTGGAGATCAGTTTTCTTGTTCTCAAAGTTGCATATGGGTATTACCAGCATTTACACAGATGTTATCACAAGACCTGTAATGATTTTGTACATCTGCTCAGTCCTAGTGATGCCTCATCTGGAGTCTGTCCAGTTCTGGTGTCCTGAGCATAACAGAGACATGGACCTCCTGGAACAGGTCCAGTGGAGGGCAATAAAGATACTTAGGGGATTGAAGCATCTCTCCTACAAGGAAAGGCTGAGGGACCTGTGCCTCAAAAAGAGATGACTGAGAGGGAACCTCATCAATGTCTGTCAATGTCTGTAGGGAAGGGTCAGATGATGGGCCAGGCTCAGCTTGGTGGTGCCCAGCAATAGGACAAGAGGCAGTGGGCAGAAACTGAGGCACAGGAAGTTCCACCTGAACATGAGGAAGAACTTCTTTATTGTGCAGTGACCGAACACTGGCACACATTGCCTAGTGAGGCTGTGGAGCCTCCCTCACCAGAGATATTCAAGAACCACCTGGATGCAATCCTGTGCCATGTGCTCTGGGATGATCCTGTTTGAGCAGGGAGGTCGGACCACATGTCCCACTGTGGGCCTTTCCAGCCTGACCCATATATAATATTCCATGGATCTTATATCTCTTAAGGTGAGAGTCTAAGGATTTGGTTTTTTGTTAATAAATATTCTTATGCTAATAGAATATCTGACCCTCATGCACCAGAAAGAAAATTAAATTAATCCCAGATGTCCTAGACTTCTAAAGATCTGAGGTTCAACAGATGAGTTTTTAAACTCCTAGTACTGGAAGTACTGGATGCATGTGTTTGATAGGAAACAATGTTCTTGTGGTGCAACATGTTTTCATTGGAAATGTTGATTCATCTAAATCACAGTATTTTGTAGAAAAAGAAATTTTCAAAAAGCTTCTTGAACATTATTAAACATTTTGTGTTAACACTTTCAATCTCAAACATTTAATGTTCAGGATCAAAACACTCTGCTAGAAGTTCACAAGTTGATGCATAGTCACACTGACAAGCACCCATTTCATGTGGGGGAGCCATGACCAATTAAGTGGCTGAGCTGTGTTACACTGAAACTACATTTTCCAATGGCATTTTATTAGAAAAGATAACTTCCCAGGTCTTCCTTAAGAAGCATGAACACACTCTGGGGAAAAAGAAAAAGAAAAGCTGTCAGTTTATTGGTGGTTTCATACTGTGCATATAATGTTGATGATGTGTGCTGAAAATTGAAACAAGCAGGCCCCTGAATTTCTCAGAGTTTAACACAGAATGGGTAATTTTGGAAGGGACCACAGCGGGTCATCTGCTCCAACCTCCCTGCTCATGCACAGGGCAGAGCAGGCAGAGCACATAGCACAGGATTGTGTCATGTTCTCGAATATCTCCAGTGGGGGAGACTCCACACCCTGTCTGGGCAATCTGTTCCAGTGCTTGGTCGCCGCACAGTAAAGAAGTTCTTCCTCATCTTCAGGTGGAACTTCCTGTGCATCAGTTTCTGCCCTGAATTCTAGTACTAAAGTCAGAAGAAAAGGATTTCAAGGGTTTTCTAATAGTCAAGTGAAAACCTGATTCTTCCTCCCCCCACTCCCCCTTTATAGAAGATACGCTTAAAGAATAAGTAGCAGGAATTAAAAGTAAAACATAAACACGTGCAAGCGGGTGAGGTGGATGAGCAAAGTTTCGTGTCCTTTATTACTTAGATTTGGAGCACGTCTTTTCAGTAATGGAATTTCTTAATCAAGGATTTAAGAGCTTAAGCTTTTTGGGTTCTTTAGCGGGAAAAAAACCCTACAGGGACTGAAAATATCCCATTATGAGCACAATAATGAACCAGATCTGCAGTTAAGATTGAGAAAATAAAAAATTTGGAAAAAAGTGGAACAACAGAGTTAATTTGGAATTTCCTGTTTAGTAAATAGCTTTCAATCTGGGAAATTTTATGTCCTGAAAATTTTGCTCAAATTCCAAACATAGGTTTCTTTGATTTGGAGATTGAGGTGATATGGTGTGACTGCATTTTTAAAACTCTAGAGGCAGCTTTTTTGAAGGCGGGCATAACTAGTTCTCTGCTTTCATTTCTGTTTCCTGCCTCTTGAGTTCTGTATCTTCGTCCTTAAGAACACAGCATTATTAGATGTAAGTTCTGATGTTACTTTTACTCAGATGATGCTAAAGTGACCTAAAGGAGAGAAATCTCTATGTTCTAGTCAAGTATTAGAATGAAGCATAGCATTCTTTTTAAGGCACGTGTCTATTTGTTACAACACATGTAATCAAAGCAGGGTCCAATACATAAATTGGCTGAGATTTATGTTAGCAAATGGAGCTTATGCAACCATCTGAAATTTTCCATAGCAGGAATATGTTAACTCTGCCATTCTTGTAAGTGCAGCAGTGAGTAACAGCTAAGACCATATGGAAATGGAGAGCAATCAGTCTTTTCCAAAAGGCTGGCCCTTGAGTGTTAGGCAGCAGCTTAACTTTCTGAACTTTTTCTTTGTTAGGCAAAGTGATTGAAATGGCAAGCCAGACCAGCACAAGAAATAAGAATGAGAGAATCCAAAAGAAAGTACAAATTTAGCACTTGGGAATCACGCTGCAAGTTTTTCTTTTGTACTTGCACACATACATAGTAGCACATGGATAAAATGAAATCGTAGTGAAAGAAAGGAAGAAAGATGACATTTGAACCAAGAGCAGCTATGGTGGTTTTTCACAGGGCACTCTTAAAGCCAGTGCAGTTTCACCCCCAGCTCCCACTTTTGGAAGCACAAGCTCATATTGGAATAGTGAAAAATTACTGAAGATGGCTTTCTCTGTGACCCAGATTGTGGTGTTACCTAGTTGTTAGAAGTTGCATTTTCTGAAGATAGACTTCCCAATAGAGAAACAAGCACACTGGAAATGAAGCTCCAAAAAATCTGTGGGATGAAGAAGGGCAATGATGAAGTGCTGTCTTAAATAGATGCATGGGAACAGAGGGAGATACGATGTTCCTCTGCCAGCTCATCTCAGCATGTCAATGAGGCATTTGCTACTCCAGAAGTGAATCCATGGCAAGGTGAAGTTTAGCACACCCCAAATCCAACAATTTGTTTGCATTTTTGGGCAAACATTCAATTACTGCAACTTTCCAACTGTCCTGCCTCAGCTGCATTGCTGGCAGTGTCTCAGCTGGGAATTTTAAAGATAGTTCAAATAAACTTACACAAAAAATATCAGGAATATGGGGAAAAAATATAAGGATTTATTTGTCTCTGCTATGGCTTCTCCCACAGCTTCATGACCACCTTTAGTCTCTGACTAGCCTTCTTGAAATTCCTTTAAGGCTATGTCTCAGATGGCAGGGGTGAGTATGTGAGGAGTAGGAAGCACTAAAATAGTGCTTTCAAAACATGATCTTGCTTTTACTCTCTTATCTTAAAGACTCCCAGGTGATAGTAGCTGATCCCCTTCTGCTCCCTCCCATTCAAACATTAATCTTCAGACAGCACAACAATCTCTGTCCCAATTTGTCTGTATTCATCTGCTGCCTTCATAATCCTGTGAAGGTATTCATAGAGAAATAAGACTTTCAGACTTGTCCTTGTACTTGGTGTTCCCCATCTCTACATTTCAGACATCAGTATTTTTTGGAATTGTGTGATCTTATGTTTTCTCTCCTTTTTTCTACTTAAAAGTTTTTGTCTTGGGGTTATATACTGGATTTCAAAAACTGGCTTTAATTTACTAGAACATCTTGTTAGCTTGCATTCCTTTTAGGATCCTTCATCTCTAAAGCAGATTGCTTCATCAAAATTATTTATCAGTAAAGTTTCAAAGACACTTAAATTAAATCAGGGTGACCACTTCAGCCCCACAGAAAACATCATAATGTTGCTGTCCTTTCTAATTTTGTGTTCAAAACTTTTTGTTCTACTTAACAGAGCATCTGAGGAGAAGTAATCAGAAAAACATAGTTTTTATAGCAGAGCCAAAAAGAATGTAATAAGCTGTTCTTAGTCTGAAAACAGTTGTTACAGCCAGGGTGGACTTTAAACACATGTATGTCAACACTTGTACAGACAGAGATAAAAACAAATTTGTGGGTCTAGATCAATAGGAAGATTGCTTACATGTTAAACTGGGGGTGATATATGTAAGTAAAGATTAGTAGCCCAGATCTATGGTAAAGATCTACAATTTAAAAGGTCAGGATTTCTGAAATAAGGACTACAACATATGTCTCTCTAAACAATAAAATCCACCCATGCCTAACTGGCATACACTGAGAGCATAATAAATACAAAACACATCTTCACATTATTTGGGATGGAAGGAGTGTTAACTCAGATTTTAGTGGCAAAGTCTTTCAGCCATCTTACATATTGCACTTCAAATTGTGTAATACCTTTTTTACTCCACGTTTTCGCCTTTATTTGATATATTCAGGTTTCCAAGAGGTTAATTAAAACATGAATAGAGACAACAATGTGATAGTTTGGTATACAGTTTAATGGCTTTGGACAACAGAAAACAGAACTTTAAATTCTGGTATGCTATCTTGGTGGATGACTGAATATGACCCAAGAGTGTGTGCTCATAGCCCAGAAAGCCATCTATGTCCTGGGCTGCATCCAGAGCACTGTGGCCAAAATGTCGAGGGGGGGGATTCCGCCCCTCTACTCCACTCTGGTGGGACCCCACCTGGAGCACTGCATCCAGCTCTGGAGTCCTCAGAGCAGGCATTACATGGAGCTGTTGGAGCAAGTCTGGAGGAGGACCATGATCACAGGGCTGGAGCATGTCCCCTACAAGGACAAGCTGAGATGTAAGTTGATGCTGTTCAGCCTGGAGAAGAGAAGGCTCTATGGAGACCTTATAGTACCTTCCAGTACCTAGAGGGAGCTTCAGGAAAGATGGGAAAGGACTCTATCAGGGAGTGTAGTGACAGGATGAGAGGTAGCAATTTTAGACAGAAAGACAGTAGATTTAGATTTGATTTTAGGCAGAAATTAGATATTGTGAGGGTGATGAGACATGCAAGCAGGTTGCCTGGAGAATTTGTGGATGCCTCATCCCTGGAAGTGTTCAAGGCCAGGCTGGATGTGGCCCTGAACAGCCTGATCTAGTGGAACGTGTCCCTGCCAATGGAAGGGAGGTTGGAACAAGATGATCTTTAAGGTCTCTTCCAACACAAACCACTCTATGATTCTATGAGAAATGTCTGGAAAAATGAGATTAAAATTTTGTTTGGCACTTTTGTTTGTGTGAAAACTGCATATGACTTATTTACTACACACTGTGTTGTAGAAGATGGAAAAACCTTATTGTGAATTCATTGTGCCAGAAGGCAAAAGGGATATACTTACGTTAAAGCTTCAAGTCAGCTTCTTCTGTTTTAAAGACTGTTACTGATAGGACTTTATTGTACAATTTTTACAAGCTTCTCTGAACTTATTACTTCTATTTTTAAGGTGGTGGTTTTTTTCTGTAACTAATTTCTGATTTCATCTGGAAATAAAATGATGACTGACCCATGATTTGGGCTATAAATCACATTTACATTCTATACTTTAAGAAGATTCAATGTTAACTGTACATGACAGTCTTGAGAAGTGCAGTAATGCACTGTATTTACATAGGAGGAAATAAAATAGAAAATATGTGTCATGATATGCCATTATTACATTACCTCTCTAAAAAAAAGGCAGCAAGAGATAGTTTTAGGGAAATACCAGCTCAAGTTTGTGAAACAGAATATTAGAATAAATTAAAAAGGGTAAGCCTATCTTTCTTTTGAACCTTTGTTTTAATGCAGCTAAAGTAATCCTGAATTTGCTATGTACATGTGATCTGCTTCTCCATTCCCCAAATGAATTTGTATTCATTCAGAGGAGATGCTTTCTCATGAAGGATCATTTCTTGTCTCTCAATGTGACACGGAAAGAAATGTCTTAAGATGTTACACATAAAAGTTTCAACACACAGGCAAACTACCTGTGAGAAACTGGTTTTTCTGTCTAATGAAAAACATTAAGTAATTTGAGCCTGGTTACCCTTCAATGAAAAAAGTTGACAAGAAACAGAACACACCAGCATGTGCTTTGCAACGCACGTCACAGGATAATCTATCATGCAGGTACATGTTCAAGAGTCTGAGCCCTCACACTTGCAGAGGGGATAATGCGTTCTCATAACTTTTGGGCTGCGTCAGAGGAAACAGGGCTGGGTGAGATGACGCAACTGAGAGTTCCAACAGGTTTCTAAAGCTGTTGTCACACCACCATCCCTTGATCTGAGTGCTGGTAAAATTAATCAAGGTTCTCTATACATAATTACTGTTATTGGTGAATGACAGAAATTGAAATTAAGAAACACAGAGTAAAACTACCTCAGAGAGCAGAGGTGACTTTATGAGGCTGAGAACTGATATCCAGCAGTGTAACTTCCAGTTACAACCAGCAAGTAACAATCAAAATTTCTGCAAAAGCTACCTCAGGTATAGAAGTCATTGTTTGGTGTATTATTGAAATGAGTTCTATTTGTGCCTAGGAAACTCTCTTATATTTATTTTCCCTGAAATTTAACTCCTTTCAGTACTACAGAAACAAGCTTAAGCTTTACACTCTTTTCTACAGCAAACAAAATTTGTATATGGTCATATATATGTCAAGCTCTGCAAGTGAAAAAATATTAGTATTTATTTAGTCGTACCTGAAACGACAAAGACTTTTCCCTGTCTGTTGATTTTGTTTTTGTCTCAAACATTACAGGCCTGTCTGCAACCCAGACATTACTATTTATTAGTACAGTATGTTCTCTGCTTCAACCACTGTGTCAGAGGTATACGGCATTGACTTGGTGCCTTAAGCAAACAAAAGAGTAAAAGAATAATCAGATAGTTGATAAAAAGATTTTCAGTTAGAGTAGACTTTGACTCTTGTAATTCTTTGCAAATACCAGTTCATTTAAGGTTTCCTTGTTCATGCGAATTGGGAGCTTCTTGTGATGAGGCTTCGAATCCAGCCTGTTCATTGACAGGGTGGATCTCATTAGCAATTTAATGTAATTGAAATTATGAAAACCTTCAATGTTACAATAGAATGCTATTCAATATTAAACTTCTTCACCAACTTATCTCTTGGCATTCAAAGGAATACAAACTGAAAGCAGACTAAAAGAATCACTTTTATCATGGCCACTGTTTCTTTATGTGAAATCTACTGTAATAACTTGTCCCCATTAAAATAAATATGAAAATAAACTCATGTAGATCTGCAGCTGCAAGGACATTCTTTTAATATCAGCTGACCTTTATGAGCTTGAGGCATAATCCAAGTTTCCCCTAATCAGTACCAAATCCTTGTCTTGTTTCAGAATCATTTCTAGTCTGAGATTTCTTTATCCCAAGACATCATGAAAGCACTTCAGGTGTCCTTGCTCAGGTAATCAATAGTACTTCACTACAGGCCTGACAAAAGCAATTTTCTTGGTAAAATAACAACTTAATCAAGGCTTGTGTCCTTCAAGTGAAATCAGTCAAGAAATCCTAACTGACATATCCTTCTGCTGTGAAATGCTGAGAGAAATAAGAATTCATCTGAACATTAAAAAAAAAGCAGTGATAAAAATATCCTTCAGAGGGTTTCTCATTCTCACCAGTGGAGACAGGGAATGGGTATTTTCGTCAGGCAAAAGAGACATCAGAAAAGCTCTGAGGGGTGCTGTAGACAACACGGCTAGCCAGACCAACATCAAAGGGAAGACATACCCAAAGACAAATAACTGGACAGGTATGAGGGGCAGAAGGGTATCCAACAGGACTATGAAACAAAGATTTTAGCAAGCAGATGACAGGAACAGAGCAAACAACCAAGTACAACAGCAGTGAGGGAAGAGGGTCAGGCACCAGGAATGAGGAAATCAAGGCAGCAGCAGGGTCAGGACTGAAGTGGGAGTGATCAAAGGAGCAACTGAGACAGAGGAGCAGAAATCAGGCAGTCCAGGATATGAGACTTGCCTACATCCAAAGTCAAACTGAGGAGGAAAAAAACAAGTAGTACAATCCCATCATATACCTTGTATTTACAACAAACCATCGGATAGCCTCCTGGGGCAACCTGCAGCTGCAGCAATATCACACAGCTGTTGCAATAACAGGTTGTGGACAAATGCAGGTCTCACATCCTTAGCAAACATAGGCAGGTGCTTCCAGTAATCAGAGGACTGGTTGCAAATCACGTTGTAGTCTTACAGCATGCCCAGAGGTTCAGTTTGTTCCTCTCCACTTCCCCAAGACCGTCAACGGGCAAGGAGCCCCAGCATTTAAACCACATGCTATGAAGAACCTGGGTCTCGAGGGACAGCTTTATTACAAGGATGGATTTAACCATGGTAATCATGAGGAGGGCTGAACAATCACAGATGCATGTAAATACTGCTTTCTAATGAAAAAAAAAAATTAAAAATCTGTAAAATAAGTCAAACTGGACATTAAAAAAACGTTATATATTGTACCCAGAACTACACAGGATTCCAGACGGTTGTCCAACTAGTTCTACAAAACTGTCTATCACAAGAGACACTTATTATTGATATAGTGCAATGTAATCCCTTACAGTTCAGAGTTGCAGAAATTTATATGATAAAAACTAAGGAAAACAGCAAATGTAAGGTACAATAAAAAAATTCTTGATAATGTTCTTAGCATAGTGAGATTCTGATGGAATTAATTAGGAATATGGGGATGAAATACTTCATTCGCTAAAGAAATACCTGGGCTTACTCATTTCCAGATACCAATTAAAATCTTGCATGTCAGCCCCCTCTAACATCGTCTAAAACAGAATTTAAAAAGGGATGGCAAAAAGAACTGTCAGGAAATTTTTCAGAATAGAGCATAGGTCTAAACCTCATAGTAAAATGTGGTGTTGGTTATGGAAATGTGTAGATTTCCTGGCACCCAAACTGATGCTCAATATTGAACTGTAAGTGAACTGATACACAGATATACATTTTTTAGATACAAATCCTTTGCTTTGTTAAATTTTGAAAATTATGCTAAAATATTTATACCAATTTGATACTTTAGTTATGGAGACATTATTTCTTAATAATTAGTGTTTATTATTTAATAACTGAAGAGTATGCAATATTTCAGAAGTTCACATAGTCTTCTGCTTAACTGTCTGTTCAGAATATATATTCAGAGATTCTGAAGGTTCTCACTAAGTATTTATACACTCTACCCTGTTTCTACAATCTGATTGTCTCAAGGATGTGGCCTACAAATGCTTGCTTCACGTCTTCATCAGGTCATTCCAGTTCAGAGGACACCCTTCCTGGTATTACTGACATACACAAAATCATTATGATAGCTGGGGTTAAAAATCGAGCCTATTTCAATCTTTCAGTTCCTAAAGCAGGCTTTATAAGCAAGACGGATACAGACTTTTTAATAAGGCCTGCAGTGATATGACCTGGAGTAAAGGTTTTAAACTAAAAGAGCACAGTTTCAGGCTAGGTATACAGAAGAATTTTTTTACAACCAGGATGGCAGAACACTGGAACAGATTGCCAAGAGAGGTGGTGGATGACTTATCCCTGAAAACATCCAAGACCATGTTGGACGGGCCTCGGAGCAACCTGGTCTAGCTGAAGATGTCCTGGCTGATTGCCACGGAAGTTGGACTAGATGGTCATTACAGGTCCTTTCCAACTCAAACCATGTAATTCTATGATCCTATAATTTCATTAGCACCAGTTTTTATTAAAAAATAAAGATAAGAACAAGGTTGTTGCACCACATACAGACACTTGAGGTATCTGAATGAGATGAAAACCACCTAGGAAAATGAACAGAGCTTTCTTCCTAAGCATATTGCCTGCAGTACATGGCACTGCACTGTGTGTGTCTGAGGTACCTGAACATTTTAGTTAGTTTTAGATTCAGGAATTTTAAATGACTGTATGAGGAAATTTTGATTTTTTTTTTCAAATATTTACCTGTGGACCTATCTAATACTAAAGTGAATAAAGCCACATAAATTTTTGTACATCAAGCAGAGATGCTATGTAGAAGTAACCTGTGGGTCCCGGTCAATGGCAAGTTGGATATGAGTGAGCAGTGCCCTGGCAGCCAGGAGGGCCAACACTGTCCTGGGGGCATCAGGCCCAGCATCGCCAGCCGGGCAAGGGAGGGGATTGTCCTGCTCTGCTCTGCACTGAGGTGGCCTCACCTCGAGTCCTGGGGCAGTTTTGCATGCCACAGTATAAGAAAGATATTAAACTATTAGAGAGTGTCCAAAGGAGGGCCACGAGGATGGTGAAGGGCCTGGAGGGGAAGNCCAAGCCTGACAGAGCTCAGGAAGTGTTTGGACAATGCTCTCAGGCACGTGGTGTGACTCTTGGGGTGTCCCGCACAGGACCAGGAGTTGGCCTTGATGATCCTTGCGGGTTCCTTTCTAGAGGGATTCTATGATTTTATGATTTTAATTCCTGCCTATTAAAAGTCAATGAAGCTTTGTTGCAGGAATAATAAATTCCATGATTCATACGGAGAGGACCTAAACTGACCAGAAATCATTAATCTGGTTTGTAGAATATCAGACCCTGACAAATCCTTTTAGATAGTACTTGAACAGCTAGCAGAAAGCTAGGAAGGTCCAGAGTTTATTAAGAATTACTGAAAAAAGAAACCTAATTTGCATGGAATATATAGCAACACAAACATGTGGCTGGAGAAAAAAATGCAAAATTATCAGGGAAATTAAATTAACAGCAGAAGAACTTGAAAAAGAATAAAATATATAATGTCAACAACCTCTTTTTAAACTGGCTGGACAGAATCCCTCAAGTGAAATGGCCTTGAGAGTTAGTATGATTGATGGATATTATTAACACATGGTTTATATGCAAGTCCATGCATATTCCAAAAGATAAGTGAAAATTGTCAGCTAGAGAATAATACAGATTTTGTTCTTCCCATATGAAACATGGCTATCATCAGAGCAGTATTCCAGATTTTTATGAGGCCAAGTCTGAAGCTTTTTCTGTAGGAAACAAACATACTTGAAAATAAAAATATTTGGATAACTTGAAGGCAGCAAGGCTCACAAAACCAGTGGAAAACCAGAAAAAATCATTCTCCCAGGAACCATCAAGTACAAATGGTCATTTTAAAGTATTAAGTCTAATGTGCCTCTCAGCATCAGAGTGTTGAGCTGGCACCCTGAAAACAACTAACCTTCCAAGAGTGCTAAAGCACACAATTAGAAATACTCAGAAAGGTACAAATTTGCCATTCTAAGAATGGACGCCGCGAAACTCAGTTTTGTGCATCTTGTCTCATCCACCCCATGGCACTGAGTTCTGTGCAGCTGAAGTAATAGACAAAATGATACTTCAATAACAAGAGGCAAAAAGGGAATCTTGAATCCCTCTAGAAAGAAAGACCTGTGATGCCCTGTTGAGCTTGCACAGTGAGACAGTTCCCCAGAGTGCTGGGCCTGCAACAGAAAAAAAAAAAATCTCCTATTGACATTCAGTTGAAAATAAAAATTATCTAAAGTGCAAATCACTGTTCATTTGTATCTGTGATGTAATTACATAACAGGACCTTTGTCAGTCCCTTGCTCAAGAACCTTGAAGATTATGTTAATATATAGACTCTCTCTTCCTTTAAGAAGTGGATTTCTCAATGACTTTTTGGAAAGATGGGACTGTAGCATGGAGATTCTTCATAAATTTATCCTGAGTGACAGTAATTGGTGCAACAGTAATAGTTCAGCAACCTTATGTAAAGCAAGACCCATCACAGTTATTAATTTGATTTATTCACACGATTAAATTCATGTACCAAAAAAGCCCTGAAGAAATAAAATAGTTAACTCCTGGTATTTGCTGGTATATCCTTTTAATTTAAATTTAATTTCTTTCTTCTTGTCTCGTGAAGGTTTTCAATTTATTAAACTATAGTTTATGCCAATATTTTTGTCTTATAATTGGTATTCCTTTTGTTCTCTAGTGGATAACCAAAGATTTCCAACAGATTGAGGGAGCAGGCAACCCAAGAAAAATAGCAATTTATTTATAGGAATGCTATGAACTGCTCATTACAAAAACCTTGATATTGCTTGACATACATCTTTACTTGCAAAGGAAGGAGAGCAATGTAGAAGTCAGGGAACACAAGCAGCTCCTACTAGCGTGAAAAAGGACAATTAAACACTAAACATTAAAGGGACACTTTTCTCACTGATTCTCCAGCAAAAGCATTTTTATACCTGAACCAAAAGGTTTTCTACCTGTTTTGTAAAGAAATATCATCTTCTCATTCCTGCTGCTAGCCTTCATGAAATACAATTAGGTGCTGTTAGTAGCTGCTTCTTAAAGTCCTTTAAACTTTTGCTACTAGTCTGCACCATTTGTTTTGAAACACACGTGCTCTAAAACTGGGATTTTAAGCTTCGAGCTATTGAAGTATAGCTGCTAATAGCAAAAATGAATTATCAGTCACCAAAACTCAGCTTTATCACAAAGTGACCCCTTTATACAATGTGCTGCTCTATAAAGGGTCCTGATACTGAAGCCTAGGGAACCTGTTGCCCTTTGAGAGCTAATGCTTTCCTGAAAAGTAGGTAACAGTTACAGCTAAAATCACGGTATTGACAACCATGTCATTATTTCCTTCTCTGTTAAAATCCTGTGCAGTGAAATCCTGGAATTAATAGATACATGCTTCACACAAATCTCTCGACTACACTTCTTTCTCCTAGAAAACTAGTTAGAATGATATCAGGATCTTCTTTATAAGATATTCCATATTATACTTATTATACACATCTGAACAAAAAAGCCAGACACCACCACCAACAAACCCCCACAATAAAACACTTCAAACACACTTCTCATAAAACAGATCTGTATAAAATAATCCATGGAAAATAAAATTGTAATATTGATACACATATTACGCTAAATTTCTAAACTCTCTGCTGCAGTGCTAACTATGTATTCACAGAACTTAAAACTAGAGAATCACACAAATATCCTTAGAGGCAAATATCTGAATTAATTTGAATTCTGTAAACCTTGCTTGACTAAACAGGATGGCCATTTCTGGCTCAGCAGAGGCTTTATCTTATTTGAAGAGAGGAATAAGGATTCATTAACTTCACCATGCTTTGTATCAGGCTACATAAAAACAATGAAACCCTCAAGGAAGGTCTGTTTTGTTTTCCTAATCTGAATAGAGCAATAGCTGGGAAGCTCAATAACCTATATGCAGCACAGGATACTAGGCAAAAGTGCTATTGATAAAATTTCCCTATCAGATGTGGGCAAGGGAAAAATAACTTTAAAATTGGCATTCCAGAAATGAAGAAGAAATCTTGTCCTTGGGCAAGTGGGCAGAAATTTTTTCCCATGACATTTAAGAAGGCAGCAGCGTCATGTCCTCACCTTATTTCAATTAATTGTCACCAATCTATCATTGTATTTATGGTATGAATCACTTTTGATGTTGCTTTGTTGGTGGCACTGGCAGAAATCCCAATCCCAGTGTTGAGGCTGAACAGATTTAATACATACTACCATTTGGTCTGTTTCAAACAGCAACAGAGAGAAGGAAAAAAGATTATTAGAGAAAAGTGGCCTTGCAAAGTACTGTATTACTTCGTCTCTATGTCTGTTTTCTCTATTTATGTACACCCACAGAACAAAACTTAAAAAGAAAAACAGGTAGGCAGACCTGATATCCCAGTGCCAAGGAGGCCTCCCCGTTTTTGATCTTTTGCACAGTCTGCTCGGACACTGCTCCCAGATGGGGTTTCAGTGTCTGTGTCTCTGCACACTTGAAAGTGTCTCTGTGACCGTGTTCTCTGTGCTCTGTGTGTAAGCTCCACCCAGGAACAGAACTCTTGATGTTGTTGATCTCTCTGGTGAGCTCGAACTAGCAAACAAAATAGGCTTTCAGGGTCTTTTTGTTTCTTCCTCATTAAGCCTCTGAATTTGTTTTGTTTCAGATATATACCCTATGGCAGAAATCCAAACAAATCAGATTTCAGCAGGAGGAAGCACACAACACAACTGTGACAATTTACAATTGAGTGGGTTAGGATTTGTTGCTAGTGTATGGCTTAATTAAATAGAACCCAATTTTAAAAGGTTACCCTGTGTGCAGCTGTTAATATGTAAGCACTCAGTACTGAAGGTGGAGAAAAGCTTCAAGGCAATTTATTCATTTAAACAACAACAAAAAAAAGCACCTAAAGAGAAAATTGGAATTGATTTTTTTTAAATTCTAGTTTTGCTAGTTAGAGGCAGCTCCTCAGGTAGCAGATTTAAAATCTGTAGGCAGAAAAGTACACTGTGAAGTCGACAAACTCTTAAACCCATATTCAACAGCAGAAGGAAACAGAATAGGACAGAAAATATTTTTACACAACAAGTAAAAGCTGAGCCTGCCAAAGATGACTACAGTTGCAGCTATGCTACTGCCAACAGTGCATATGTTTCATATGGGCAGCTGAATGCTTTCCATTCAGTGTGTAAGAATCCTGTTCTCCTGACCTATATTAACTGGAAATACTGTAAAATTTTCTGAAACAGAGCCATACAGATATCTCTCACATATAATTATTCCCTGCTCTGTAAAACTTCTGAAGGTTTCTTTACATGTATTTATGGGCTGTTGTTCTTAGTATTCCAATGAAAAGATAGTTGCCTTCACTTAAAATTTGGAGAAAACAACCAAACCCCAGCAATTCCAAATATGACTAGATTGCATCCTAAGTGGGCTTCTTGGCAAGCCCAGACAGTCCAGATGAGTTACATAGCGAGAATATGTTAGGTCTCCCTGCTGGTCTCCGTGCCCAGATTTTCTCCTTAGAAGCAGTGTCCGTATATGTGTTTGTGTAGATGGAAAACAGCACAGATTTTGTCCTACAGGGAATCAACGTGCTCAGGGCAAGTGTCCAGGTCTGGAAACTGGGAAGGTTTCCCAGATCCCAAAGTACAGACATAGACACTGAGAGACAGGGTCTGGCTCCTCACTTCTCTGGTTTTCATAATCCAATTGTCCAAAAAGGTCTGAAAACAGGCCTAAAAGTTCTCATTGCCCTCTGCTTTTTGAGAAGAGCTGTCTTCAGGAAAGAAAGAAGAATTGTGAACACTGATGTGAAAAGCTTCAGATCCCAGCTCTCAGGCCCTCATGAATCAGTTTGTTCAGAAATCAAAATAAGGACCCAAACAAGGTGCTTGATTGAGATGGAAGAAAAAATACCCACCACTAAAGCAAAGCACATGAGAAAACACATTTCTGAGGAAATGCTGTGGTACAGCTGTTGAACAGCATCCTGTAAGCAGAACAAACAATATAATCCCCTAGTCATTCCTTCTGTAGGCTTAGGAGAGAGCATTCAAAAATTAAAATACATGGAAGAGAGATAGCAACACCCAAAAATAACACCAAAACTGTGGAAAATCTGTGTATTTGCTGGAAATCTTTAGCCACTACAGTGGCTATAGACAGTACAGTGTTTCTTCCTGTCCAATGGATTTGTAACCTCTGTCGTCTATGAAAAGATTTCTAGTCTTATAAATCACCATTTCTGAATTTCATAGGTTTTTCCAGGCACTTCTCACAACAAAGATTAAATCACACTAAGACTCAAATGCAGTGCTTTTATATCAAATACGCGACAGTGTGTACAAGTAATACATAAAAATAAACACTTTCACATCATGCTGAAACTCTAGACATCTTTTTTTTCTCAAAAGGTTTTTCACATAAAACACTGGCTAAACTAGTTTGCTCGCTATCTGGATCAAACAACAAGACAATAAATGAAAGTGATATAGTAGTATAACACAATATTCTCCCATTTTCTTCACAGAAACTATTCAAATAAATAATTAGGTCAGACTAGCTACATTTGGAGTGATAGCAATCTAATCCCTCCACTGAAGTTGCACTTTCTCTGCATACTTCCGAACATCAGAAGATGGCTAATGTGGCTGATACAAATCTTATATGTTGACCTCCCTCAGGCTACTAGTAACTTCATCTACTTCAGTGTCAGTTGCCAAGGGAACCAACAAATTGAGTCAGTGATAAACAGGGTGATCAATTTTAGTTATTTCCTCTGCCTTTCAGTACTAAGCCAAAATGTCCTTTTATCTCATTAAGCTGATCAAGCACAGGTTTGGTCTCCTGTTCACTCAATACAGCTCTTACGAAAAACAATCCTTCTGCCGCCTCACAACAGTAGAGCTTGACAGCTGGGTGAACTGAGAACTAGCCCCATTCACAACTTCCAAATCAAAGCCTATGACAGTGGCACAGCTCTGAGTAACAGACTGAGGAAATGCACAGTCCTTGAAAGGCAGATGGGCAGTGTGGACATACACGCTGGAATTAATTTGATCTTTGTTTTTCATCCACTGCTAGCTAGCTCTGAACTGAGTAACATCAAAGAAACAAACCAGAAGGAAGCAAATTGTGGGCTCAGACTTTAGACACACACGAAAAAAAGACACCTTGGAAAAGTTTGAGGGAGTAGAATGACAATGAGATGTGAATCTAGAAAAACGTTTTGGAGCAAATTTTTAGTGGAAGAAGTCTTGCTATCATAATCTTATCATAGACAGCATTCAGAGTCCCTAAAAGAAGCAAAGAGAGATTATGACAGCCATGGCAGAAAACAGTCCAAACCCCAGATATTGCTCAGTTTGAAAGCAGTGGAACATGGATCAGATGTGTTTTTGAAGTCAGACACCCACACCACAACATGTCCTTCAATTGATGTATCCCAGGTTAAAATCTGCTGAAGTCAGTGAAAGTTTTTACCATTAGGTGTTAGCATTCAAATATGTGATAGAATACACTGACAATAAACATAGATAATGTATTTATTAAAAGTGGAAAAAAAGTGACAGTATAAAACTTACAGAAAGGGCTACACATATAAAAATATAATACTTAATATACAATTCAGCCCCAAACCACTGATAACTACTTTTAAAAGAAAAAAAGTGTGTCTTAATTCAAATTAACTGTGGCCAAAAAAAGCAAAAGTATTCCTGACTAACACTGAAAAATTAAATTCCCAGTACTACAGGGAAGTTCCTATCCATGTTTTTTATTTCATGACATTGAGTTTCTACCACCTCTCTGTGCCAACTGTAGTTTAATATACTTGGAAACTACAGAGAATATATCTGTCCAGTTACACTAGAATAGTTTTGAAGCAGCAGCTATGAAGGAATTTAAAATCCAATAATATCTACTGACTTCAAAGAGTAGTTTATATTATTTCTATTTATGGAAAAGAGTTTAATTGCACTATGTTGAAGGGTAAAAGAGATTGCTCTTTAGCAAAAGAATTCTTTCATTAAGGCTTATTTTGTAGTTTTGCAGTCAAACTCCTGTGAGGTATCCTGTGTTTTCAAGTCAGAGTGCTGCAAACAAGATGGCAATTGATCTCTACAGTGGTACACTGGTATGATGCATGATAATACTGCATTAGAGATCAACAATATTTACATCAAGATGCTAACTGGGGCAGAAAACCTTCTCACTCATGTCCTGTCAAAGACTGTGCCATGGTGGAGAGAGAGAGAGAACCTGTTCTTACCTTTCCTATCTTGATGAGTGCTAAGATCACCTGGAAGCAAATAAAGGAATGGCAAAATCAGAAACTGAGAACAACAAGGTTGTTACACCTTCCAGATGCAGAGGAAAAAAACATCAACATTGAGCACAACTGGTTCTTCCTGTTCCTCTGTGAGGCACTCTGCTTCTCTTTGTGCCTCTTCTACTGATAATACAAGCACATGGTAAGGTACAGATTTTTGAAGTTTCTCCCTAACAGCAAGTCTTCAGCTCTGTCATTTTTGCACTCTTCTGTCTCTTTTCAAGAGTGAACACAAGGTAGACTTGTGTTCACTGTCAGACAGCCAAGAAAATTCCTTTTTCTTGTCTATTTAATATTTGACATGGGACCGCACCACTAGAATCCCAATTTTTTTTGAAAGACTCTTTTTAAATTTATTTTCAAACAGGAAGCTTGATTCAACATTTTGCCTAACACATATGAATATATATTTCATTGCTTCACTAAAATACAGATATAAATTTAAATTTGCTCCTCAGCAGAGGTCTTTAAAAATCAAGCTTATCTGAAATAATTCCTTTACAAATGCAGAACTGTATTAATAAATACAATGATGTGCATGTGAATGCAAACGTCATGTACCCAAAAAGACTCTAACCCTTGCAGAACATATAATACATACGATGTTTGGATTTCTTTGGATATTTTCATCCCCCTCTTCTGGTGTTAAAGTCAGTCTGGAAGGACTTTTTGGAAACTGCTGCCAATGAAAAAGGTCAGTTCTGCTGTTTTGTTCATTACAGCTAGACTTAAAGGCAGCACTGAATAGGTAGCTTTAGCCCTTCTTTGGCTTCTATACCTTCCCAAAATATTTAGCTTTTGAATCAGGTTTGAATTTCATTGAAGAGTTCCTAGAATATCCTTTAAAACAGGCATTATTAGTATTTGGATTGACTAATTTAGAAAAAAATAATAATCTTTACAAAGGTATCCAGTCAGGTCTATGTCTAAACACTGATACCCATTAATTCTATTTTTACAAAGATATCAGATATTTATTGCATTTTTATGACATATACAGAAATATCCCAGATAAAGAGATAATAAACTTTTGGAAAAGTTCATTTAAAAGTTGCCTGGGATAAATATGTAGTTAAAAGATTTAGAATTGGAAGATCCTAACCTACAGGTTCTGGCTTCTTAAACTCTTACTCTTGCCAAGACGTTGCTACAGGGACTGGCTTTGAACAGACCTGAGACCTGATGTCTCTGCAGTAGCTCTGCCAACCTTCATCAGGCTGGACTATCACACCAATGAAACCAAAGGGCTGGAAAGTGTCTGGCAATTTGCAGGGAGCCCAAATCACCCAGTCATGTCCTAAGAAAAAAAAATCTCATCAGTGTTTAGAATATAGATAATTCAGAGATTTGTTTTAAAGGACTATCCTCATATTCAAAGGTCGAAAGGTCTGTTCAGACGTCCCATTACCAGATTACCTTTTGTGACATTTCACCTGGCTCTCACCCAAGAAAACAAAATATTACCAGAAGCCCTGCACACTTCCTGTAGACAACAATTCGACAATTTCTATAAATATTCCAGCCAATAATAAGACACTGTACTTGTTATTTGTCATAATAATATATGTCTTTTCTTATCTTTTGTGATAAGCCATGAAAGAAGAAGTTACCTTCTATGAAAACTACAGGACATCTTTACTCTGTTTATGCTAAGATTTTTGTGCAGTTTTTAGCAGATCTAATGTGTAATATTATAGTCTACTTACAGGACCATTATTAAAGCATCATAACATTTACAAAGCATGCTTAGAATTTAACACTGCTCTCAGTTGCTTTGTTAATATTTCTTAAAGGGCAACATAACTAAAAACACAAATTAAAGCCATTAAAAAGCAGGAGATATTTAAATATAAACCATTGCTTTAACACTCCATCTAATCTCTTCTTTTGTTGATGGCAGAAAAGGGAGTAAGGCAATTTACATATATCCTTTGATTTAGCAGTTCAGATTGAACAGATAAAGGAAAACTCTGAGGAACAGATAATTAAAATTAGAAGTTGTAGTAACTGGTGGGTTTGGAGGACAGGCTCAGTAAATGGCCCAGCCTTTTAGTTCCCATCAGGTTTGGTTAAACCTTAGCAGTAAGAGAAACGTGCAAAATACATTTAAATGTGTGCAGTTAACACCTTCAAATGCTTTAGTGTCTCCTTCTGGATTTATTTTATCCTGATTTTCTGGTAGCATTGAGAGCCCACTGCTGCTATTTTCTTTTTTTCTGCATGGCAAACTGTGTGCAATGTAGAGCAATCGACTGTGATCCTAAACACTGAAGAGGGTTTTTTTCTACCACGTGGCCTCTGAGGAGGTTTAGCTGCTGGAAGTCCTGGTGATGCCATTTGGAGTGATAGAAATTCAAGATTCTTCAGTGATTTCTGAAGAGTACATCACAGAACGTGTTGAACAGAAGCATCATATCGCTGTCAGAAGGATTTTACTTCAGTTCAGGAGTGCTCTTTTAATTGTCAGCATTTGCTCTGCCTGGGCTCAAAATGTGGGGAGAACTAAGAGCATCCAACCTTGTTTCTTTTCAGACTATGTCAGTCTGGAAGAGCTATTCTAAGTGCTAAGATCTGTTCTGGCCACTGGGAATACTAGATGTTGTCTGAAATGAAACTTCTGAAATGTGTGTTGCAAATACTGCGCACGCCTCCTCAGCAGTGCTCACTCCGAGATCCTCTTCTCTCCTCTCCTCCCATGCAAATTACTCTCACAGGCACTGCCAGTGGCAGAATCTCTCTGAAGCTTTTGCTTCCTCCCTAAGCAGAACTGGTTCCAGAATTGGGGACCTGCCGGTAAATGCAGGGACATTCATGTTTAAAACAAGATTTATCTGAGCTTCTGGGATATAACCTCTCTTTCTGTAGGCATTGCTTTGCAGGTAAGAGGAGATGAGAGGGCTGTGAGAGGCAATCTGATTAACATACGGAAAAGCAAGGTCCTCTACAAAAGAGGTGGCAGCAGCAAATGTAGGAATGGGGAGAATTGTGACTCTGAATTGTGACTTTTTGGTTTCAGGCCTCTGCACTTTCATTGCATTCTTTCTTCTGGGTATAATCCTTCTTATCCCTCTCTCTGCATGTCTTTTTCTCTCTTGCCATTTGTATTTGGTTATTCATGAGGAGGAACTGGCTCTTACAGAACCTGTTCTCATCTGGTCTGTAGTTCAGCTAAGGCATATCTGACTGAAGGACAATGCAACAAAGCAAGCCCTAGATACGTGCTTAAAAGATTGCAAAGTCCAGTCCATGGTGGGATAAATGAGGAGCCCAGGCCATTGTGGGATAAATGAGTGGCCTCAGGAATGTTTTAGCAAGGATTTGCACCAAGATAAACCTGGATCCAGACATGACTCTTCTTTTAAAGTCATTTTGAGGTTGACAAATCAGCTTATTTCCTTCATCTCCTCTGTAAGCCAAAACTAAACTGATGTATTAAGTTTTTTAAAGGCACCTATACCTTCATCATTACTCTCCTTCCTCACCCCAATTTCCTCTCTTAAATAGCTATTGCTATGTAGTTAGACTGAAATACAGTAGTAAAATATTTATCTGTAAATAACAGCAATCTTAAAGGTCCCAGCTGTGGTTGTCCTTTCTTTACTATGGATTAGATTGAAAATACATTTGTGAGAATGACCATAATCTTTATGAATTCTGGTTAGACTTCAAATTATTGTTTTTATCTTTTGATCATAAGTAAGCAATTTAAGGTATTCCACTTAATCATTTATGCTGCTGTGACTATAATATTTTCAAGCTGATACAAACTAAAATACAGCTCACATCATCGATTTTAACACTTAATGTTTTAGAGCATTCTATTTCTTATACCTACACAAATAATCATTTTTCAATTTTGAATCTAAATATGCAATATAATTATTTGATCTTTCAGAATCATTATCTATATCACCTGAAACAGAAATACCAAGTGCCATAACACAAAACCACCACCACAATAACTTTATAATTAATTGAGAAACTGAGAATTTATTTCCTACCTGCTTGTAGAGTCCACAAAGTCCAGAGTCTGCCCTGTGCTAAACAAGCTGTGCTCCCTTTAATGATGTCCATTTAATGATGAATGAAACCATGATATCATAAACTAACAGATACTAAGTAATTTTTTTACAGAAAACCGAAAAGAATACCACCAAAAAATCAGACCTGCCATATTTTTTTCAAATTGCTACTGGACCTTGGAGGTACAGGTTGCGGACAAGATTTTCCAGACATGTTCCCTTTACTCTAACTTTGCCTTGAGCACCACATTTTCTTATGCTGTTTTAAGTATTTCTTTTTTTTAATGTATATATTCTTATAAGATGTAATTGGAAATCTCTCTTGGGTAGAGAAACACGTCTATCTGGAGTGGCTTAGTATTCGCACCCTGATTTGCATTTGTCTGGCAAATAGCAGCTACAGAATATCCCTGAAATACTTCTATATCTCATCCCAGATCAACAAAACTTAAAATATCAAGTACTTAAAAATCACACCAGCTGTGATGACATTATTCATGTACTAAAGTGTGTGTCAGGATAAGGCCTGACAACAGTAGAAGGCTGTGAAAAGAACACAGGTAATTCTCACAAGCATCAAAAAAGTTATTCATAAACCAGTAATACTCATCATGTGCAAAGACTGTGGAATCTAGCCCCATCTAACCACTGTTTTGCTCAGATTTGAAAGCACTGAAAACTATTAAATGCCTACTTATTCCTTAATCCATTTTGTCCCAGTCTACACTATGAGGCATTCCATTATGTGATGTGAAAGATAAATTAATGACACCTTACAGCATTCACCGGGGGCATGGGGGGGTGTGTGTGTGGATGGTGAAGGGGGAAGAAGAAAAATAAGAAGCAGGCAATTGTTACGTTGTTAGCTTGGACATCTAGTAAGTCTCAAATATTCAGCATAATGAGTTGAAATAAAACAGTGAAGAAATTTTATCTCCTTTTCAGGATTATTTGATATACCCTGTTATTAGCTGCCTGGTTTGGGATTCAAGTTAATATTTCAAAATAACTCCTGCAGGCAAATTGTTTTCACTATCTGATGAGAGACAGTGAGCTCGTTTGCATGGTGATATTTAGCTCATGACACTTCTACAGCACTCTGTCTGACAGTTTGCAAAATACAGCAGCCTCTGCAGCTTTTTGAGAATGATAATTACATAGTTCCATTTCATTTATTTAGGATGTACAGGCACAGTTATCTTTAAATGGTTGAAATTGCCTGGCAATGAAAATTCCACCCTGCTTTACTTGCCATTGGTCTAGCTGGAATAATCCAGTATTTCATACCTGTGTCATCCTTTCATGTAAGTAATGGATCTGAATGACGCTAACCAATACAAGACAAGAGAAATAAACCTTAAATGTTAAGGTTTCACCATGGAAAACATTGTTCCTTGTGTTCAGTTTGACAGACGTCACTCATTAAGCGACAATCAAATGGCAAACACAAGTTGGTGCTGATGGGCAGCTGTTAAACTACACAATATGAGAGCTGACAGCTTCCCTAGGGCGTGATCAGAGATAAACCTTCCTGTCTCTTCACAGTATGCCAGATCTTCTCTGAGAAGCACAGCCAAACCTGTCCTGATAATGATTTCCATTAGGAAAACATCCACTTCCAGCCACTTGGAAGTGTTGTCAAGTTACCACTTTCATTCTTTAATTGTCAGTTAATGATCCAGTGATGAATTTTGCCCTGGATCCATCTGAAGGACAAAGATTCAGTGCCAACACTGCCTCTCAAAGCAATTAGCTGAAGAACCACAGAAGCCAAGGAAATTCAGCTTGGTCCAGACTGATATTTCTAAAAGAGCAAAAGAGGTCAGAATACCTGCTGTTTTCAAATTAAAAAGGAAAAAAAGAAAATATTCAGAAAGGATAAAATTCAGACAATTAAAGGACAACTCGATCTTCACTGTGTGCTTGTTCCTCCAGATCATTGTCAAAAACATTGAATAAAACCTGTCCCTCTCCAGCACTATGGACTTGGTTTCCACTATGAGAAGCCCTACCCTTCACTTCCTACACCTTAATCACTTTTCAGTCCTCAAAAGGACCTGCTCCCCAAACCCATGGCAATTTACAAAAGAGAAAACCCTCAGAAATTCAACCCAATCCTAATTATGATCAAGAAATGGATCCTTTCAAATTTTTTCATGTTACATACACACATGGTTGCAGATGCAGAACAAGGTGTTAATAAGACGTGTCAGGGGGAAGGAGGGAGGAAGAGAGAGAGGGAAGGAACCCCTGCACTTATTCATTGCCTCTTTTCTTTTGGCAGAGAGTGCTACAGAAACCTTACTGATGATCAGGATTATTAAACAGTGCAAGAACAGTAAAGGTGGTCCAGTGCTCTCAAAGAACACACACATAATTAGAGACACCCTTGAAATTAATAAACCATGCTGTAAAGGGAGTTCCATAAGTAGCCTAAGAATATTTTTTTTTGCAGCATTCTTGATCACAAAGAATGCCAGAAAGATAGATGTAATGAAAGAGCTCACAAACTAAGAGTTAAGATCTATAGAAAATGTGATGTTAGAAAAACAAATGGCTAGGACAAATCAGTGATATCTAGAAAACCTGAAAAAAAAAAGAAGTTACCAGGTAAAAATATTTATTTTCTCCAGCTGTAATAATAAATCAGGGAAGCTGCTGGTAAATGCAAGTGAGTAAGCCCTACTACACTGCAAAATATGATTGAGAAAACCAGTTATATCAGAGAGAAAAAACTTCCTAGTAGAAGCACCCAAATGACAGGCATAGCTTTGTTTCCCCAAAGGCTATTTCAAAACAGGTAGGGATGATGACACTCATAAGATATCTGCATAAATACATTATGAAAGCGCACAGCAAATATCCCTCAGAGAACAACCATCCCTCTCTGGTCAACTGATATTTAAGCATGACCACAAAATCATGGACTATGGAATTAGTCAATATGTCGTTTGGCTTCCAAATTAGGAACAAAATGGTTGCAACATATATTAGAACATAGCCATCAGAAAGGAAAAAAAAATTACCAGAACAACCAAAAGCAAAGCCCTAAAGAGCAAGAAAAAGGGACTATGAGACTGGAAATTCTTGTTGAAAGATGGCATTTGATGGGCCATGGACATATAGGACATGAGGAACCCTACGTTTCTTTGTCAGAAACATGACTTCAAAATTATATTGTCACTTCAAGGGTATTTTCTTCTTTCGTGCCATGCTCAAATGCTGCAGGTGTGTTGCCTGTAAGAGTTTTAGTTCTTATGCAAGACTGGCTGAGACTAAATATTTCTTCATACTGAGTGGACCACTGTAATGAAGACTATAAGGTCAGCACTTGGAAACTTAAACGATCTTTAAAGTACATTTGTGCTTACAACAGGAATCTTTGACAGGAATGTATTATAAGAGGACTTAAGAGTAGGTATTTTAAATAAAGCCCATTTGCTTTTAGCCATCTATCATGTTGAGCTCATATCATGTTCTATCACGCAGCTTTTAGGTTTAAGGTACATAGAAGCTGCAGATCCAATACAAATATTTCAATGAAACTTGTTTGGAAAGAAGTTAAGAATGCAATGTGATGCTGCAGAGATTAATGGAACTACCATGTTCCAAGGTAGTCTGTAATGAAATTACTAAAAGCTGCCCTGGAGTTTTCATTAGCACTAATACATTTGTGCTTGAGACAGAAATGATTGTGTTTTTCTTAATACAGGATAATTTGGTTAGGAAGCAAATTTGATTATTCTTATAATCTTTCTGCACACTAATGATTTGAAAACCAGTATCCAGTATATTCAACATACCTCACTGAGCAGCGTAGCATGGTTGACATGGTGTTGGCTAACAGAAACAAGGCTATGTTTTGTGTAGTGAGTTCTCACCCCTCCTTGTTTGTCTGTATCTTAGCAGATACTGTGGGCCATGGACACGGCTTCATGACACTGCTTGTACTTGCCAGTAACCCCACTGCTTGCAGAGCTCATGAAGCCATAGTGCAGTAGTGTCGTGGTTTATTCCCAGCTGGCAACTCAGCCCCACACAGCTGCTCGCTCACTCCTCGGGGCTACTGTGAGGAAAGTCAGCTCCACCCCAGCCAAAACCATCACAGTCATACCTGTGCAGGTCTGTTAGCTAGCTATGAATAGCTGCAATAATAGGTCTGCTCCCAGAAGAGAAAACTGAAAAAGAGATGAAGAACCAAGAATCATTCAGATAGAAGTGTAAGAATGATCCTGAGATCCGTTCCTTAATCCCACCTAGACAAAATGAAGTGGTCCATAACTGCATACAAGACAAAATTTCTAATATCACACAGTTCCTTCATCAAACCCAAAAGGTATAATACAATTCAACAATTAGAAGCTGACACTGAAAGAAGTTATTGTTTTCCGGTGCTGCAACAATTGGTGTGTGTACACAGCATACACTCTGTTAGTTGAACAATGTAGTTTAAATTGATTTGATATTTTTTATCCTGGTACAGAAATTATCGGCTTATGGACATTTGTTTTGCAGCAGGTCAGGATGAGGTATTATAATATTTGGCCTCTGCTCTTAAAATCCATGACTATGCCCTTTTCATGGAAGGCCATTGTTTATTAAAAAGGCCACCTTCTGGCATCCCAGGGGACTTTGAATACACTTTTTTCCCCTGGTCATTCTAACTAAGCAAGTTTGACACTATAAGCAGATTCCCAGAGACAGTAATGTCCGAAAGTGAATAAATAAGAGAAATGAGAATGAAAAATGAGTGAGACAGCATCTTGAGGAATCTACCTACCATTTGTATGGTGCTTTTGCCTCAAAGCACTTTGCAAAGATTTATGACATGATTATTATAATAATTTGAAGACTAGAGAGATTTAGAAACAAACACTTAAATAAAAAACTGTGTAAGAAAACTTTGAAATGGAGCCCAGCTGTTTTTCCAGTCCCCAAACCTCAGCAAGGACTACAGTGCCTCCTTTAGAAACATTAGAGATGCGTTTGAACCACTGACAAATATCCTGATTTAACAGAGAAATTAATAGATTGTTTACTGAAAAACATAATTGTGAGCTTTCAGAATGCCCAGCTTTAAAGTGATAAGCACAGGACTAACACAGATTGGAAAATAAATACTAAATAGGGAAATAAAAAAAGGCATTAAATGGAGGTGGCACCCATAGATCAGAATTTTTCTTCATATTATTCATATTAGACAAACACGAAGGAAACTACTGCTTTTTCTCTAAAACTTCATCACAGTAAAAGTAATTAAGCTCGACTGAACTGCAAAACTCTTTTCAAATGAGTTCTCGCTGTTTGTTTTGCTTGTTTGTTTTTGTTTTTTTTTTTTAACAAAACATCTATTTTAAGGCTAGAATGAATAGATTATACCCAGTAACGTAACACAAGGAAGACAGACAAAACTCACCTGCAATACGCAGTTTGCTGCGACATTTCAAATGGGGAATGGGATTGCCATACTGCAACATACCAGAGAGCCCACTAAGTGACAAGACAAGGTGAAAGTTAGTGGCACAAGGTTTAGTATCCCTATTTCATGTCCAGTCCAAAAGGATAGCTGAAGCAAGTCTGCCGTGTGCAGTTCCTACGGGAGCAATTGCTGGCAGCCCCCATACATCCAGCAACACGTGTCTGGGTATTGCTTCTGAGGATCTGTTTTACACACTGGGCATGTGTCTATTATGCATAAAAAGAAGTTGTGCCCTGCAGTTGTATGTTCTATTCTTGAACCATGACTTCATTACTGAAATAAGTATAATAATATATTTGCTGAATCAAGCCCAGCAGCTGGGCATGAGATAAACAGGCAGCCATGCTGATTGTCATCATTGGGAGTGGGTGGCAGGAGTGTCTGGAGATAGAAAATGTTACATTTGAATTGACATAAATTAGGAGAAGAAGAAGCAATGAATTAATGGTTGGATTTCCAAAAGGACTAAAAGACATTGTCATCACTGTAGGTACCTAAATTTAAAAAAACCCATCCTGTTCTACTGCCATTTAGACATGGACATGTCTGCCAGTCTTTGTTGCTCAAAATTCCAAGATTAATCCTAAGTAGGATATGAAAAATATTACCATGATACAATTTTTTGGGCAGTTTTGATAATACTGGGCAGCTTATTGCCTTCCTCATACTTTGAAAACACCAAACAGGTACTTTGTTTCTCCTCCGTGCTGAGGACTATATTTGCACAAGTTTTTGAAGGCACACCTAAGAGATGTCTAAGTAGAAAAATGTCAGTCTTGTTTGTCTAGAAGCTGTGCATAGTGAAATGTATTTAAATTAAATAGTGCCTGATACAACTTCAAAATGCACATTTGTCTCCCAGAAACATTAACTAACAGGTGATTAAGGGCTCTCTGAACCTGTCACAGTTAGCATGACATTGCATTTTCAGCTATGTGGACAAAATTACTGTTGCTCCTTGCTCATAGCAGTTCCTATAAGTACATGAATCCAATTCTTCAGTAGTTACTCACCTTTTACAGCTTTTGCCTTAGGTTTTTAGACTTCAACTTCAATATGAAGCACATTTGTGCATGTTTTTGTCAATGGTTAACTGATAACACTTCCCCACTGAGAAAGCCAGAAAAGCCAGACCTGATGCTGAGTAAACTGTTCGTGTGAGGTTTAGATTACTAAATTTAAGTGTTGAATTGTGATAAGAGAAGAATTTTCCTTCATGACATCTTAAGGTAAATAATTGCATTCACATGGTTTACCTCCAGCACCTGGCAATCGAAGGGAACCCTGAGACACTTCCTTCTGCTCCCTCTTCCCTTTCAGAGAAGAACCAGAAACAAATCACAGGGGCATTGAATATAAAGCAGATACAAAGGAATAAGGCTGTTTAGTCTTCACTCAGAGTAGACTAAAGCTGTTGCCTTGGAGTGTGTAGCATTTTCACTCTTTGCTTATGCGCTTTGTGTGCAGCATGGTGCAAAATTAGATACTGAAGATTTCCCCTAATGCCAATAGGAAGCTTTTCATTCATCTTTCATCAGTGCTAAGACAAGGTCTTCAGCCATTCTGTCTAAATCTTTTACTTGCTATGGTACAAAAATACAAGCAGCATGGTTACTGCCTTTAAACTTTGCTTACATTATTCACTGTTTATTGCTGCTACTAGGAAAATCGGTGGTAATCATCCCTGTCAAAGTCATCAGCATGGGGAAAAGCTCTCAGATATTCTTCACTGAAGTAGCACTTAAAGCACTGCTCCTTTTTCTCTTTTTTTTCCTCAGAGCTAAGCCACCGATGTCTGTGTCTGGTGTCTCCTTAAGCCTTCTCTTACCTGTCTGCTTATTTGTTCAAAGAAAAATCAACTTTCTTTAAAGAACAGTAAACACTGTCTTTTTTCTCAACAGTGATAAGATTCTATGTGGTGGACACTTCCTATTTCAATTTGTTCATTATGTGAAAGATCTTAGCAGCTTCTTAGAGTTAGAGTGAGCCAAAAAAAGTGTTTACGTTTTTCCAGGATATTACACATGATGTACTAATGCTGAATTCCCAACTGAGCGTATTTTAGCTTGTACAAAAAAGACACTCTACATGTCTACTAAGTAGCACAAAGTCCAAAGACCTTTTATGGATGAAAGAGAATTACTTTATTAGGAATGCAGACATAAAGTCATTATTTTACAAATATTAATGAACTTTCAAAGAACAGATTAGAATGTACTGAATATTTGTGAAATTATTTTCTCTCTTCATTGTATATCCTCATCTTGTATTTTTGGTTATTGGTTAGTACTTTTCCACAAAGAAGGACAGGACAAATGTTTTTGACTTTTCATTTATTCAAAGCTTGTAACTAGAGATATTTTTATACTCACTTGGATGAAAAGATCAAATTAGGTTAATTAATGTTCTGAAAAACATGTATTTATCAAATATTTTCAAATTGTTTTTTAAGTGATTTTTGGCTTAAGGCTTAAAAGTAACTCCCTAAAAAATAACATATTATTCCAATTCAGAAGGATGTTGTCATCTACTCAATACTGCACTAACTCAATGCAAACTAAATACAATATCTTACTCCTATGAGCAGAGGTGGACAGTAAGGCCCATGGTAGCATATATCAATTTTTGTAATACCTATATTATCAAAATACAAAACATCAGACGTTTTCCCTCTTTTTTATAGAACGCTTGCCTTCCCACTCATCTATGAAAAAAAACTTACATGGAAAACCCAAACCAAGACCAACCTCCCTGTTTTGTATACAATTTTCAGTTAACAGCATGGAAGTATTTCAGTTTACAGGCTGAAGGAAAAATGCAGGGGAATTTGCTTTTTAAAGTTAAGCAACTCACATTCCAGGATTTTTGTGCTTTCTGTCTGCCCAGACAGAGTACACTCGACTTTTTGTATTGAAATGGGTTCATTTGTGCCACCCACACGACACAGAAATGTTTGTTATGTGAAGCAAGTAACTCAAAAGTAAAGAGACACAGGCAAAGCTCCGAAGATGACAATTTCGAAACTTCCCAGTCTGACCATTTAGGAGGCTTCCAGCAGTCACACTCCCAAGGTCAGAGACTTTCACTGTTGGGACCAAAGCCCCTCCTCTGTGGGCAGCTCCAGTGACCCAACAGGTCCCTGCTCGGCTCCTGCACACCACACTCAGTCTGACCAGCTTTTCTTACCAGCTCAACCCTACATTTCCCACGGCAGAGTCTCAAATGACTCATTCCATAAAACCCTTTACTCACGGTGCAGTCACACAGAAACAGCACGAGCTGGTGCTGCCAAGGAGGACCCCCAACAAAGGAACCCCTGGGCTTTTATCCCCTGACAGTCCAGGCTGTGTGCAAGTCTTGCTCTTTCTCCTGAATCTTCAGCTCCTACCCCTCTCTCCATGTCTATCCACCTTGCTGGCGTCACTGGTCTTCATCTCCTTGCTTTTCCAAAAGGCTGGCAACTCCTGCCTCCTGCTGTGTCTCAGAGTGCATTCACCCTGTTGGCCTCATCCATCTCATCCATCTTCATGCCCTTTGTTATCCCAAAAGCTGGCAGTTCATGGCCTCTTGTCTCGAGCTCCCACCCAGAGCTCAATCTGCAATTCAATCCCATTCTCAACTTGCAGTTTGTGAGTCCTGCTACCTTGACCAGATGTATTCTTCAACAAGTTTAACACAATAATACGATTTTTATAGATGGAAATTCAAAAGGAAATTTTTCAATGATTTCTTATTAATTCTGTTCATTTCTTTAGTGAGTCACTCTCACATCACCTCAAATTACACTTGAAAGGCAAGAGGTTCTTGTCTTCCTTTCACTAGCTCAAGTCACACCTAAGGGAACAAAAAGCTGTTACCATGAGCTTGCAGTGATGCGATCAGACAAACTGACAGATGATTTCATGCATTCTGTTATTTATGCACCAGTGATATCACTTGTTCAAATTCCAATTTCAGTTACACTGACAATTACAAAGAGATCTCCTAAAGATAAAAAGGTTTCTTATGTTTTACACATACATATGTGAGAAAAATGTCTGGCCCAACAGAGAGCTATAGATAAGTGAAAAATGCTGATAAACATTTAAAGACAAAAGGAAATTAAAACACACTAAATCATCTCAAACTCGTTTCAGAGAATGGTTAAGGTGTGGTGTCCTAATTGCGGTCTAATTAAGACAGTGATCATTCAGTCTTCTGACAAGCTCTCAAACAAAGCTGAAGAGCAGTGTAGTATATCAACATTTGCTCACAGGCCAGCAACACAAGAACTATCAAGACTGAAGAGCAATTGAAGGAGCTTTGGAAAGAGAATTTCTGTGCCTCAAGAAAGGGAAATCTGTAACATATAACACAACATTATGAATGCCACTGGGCAGGAAACATCATCAATACTATTTTTTAAATTTTTTTTTTTAGCTCAGATGACATCAAGAGCTGCCCAGCCCTGCTTCCACAGTGGAAAAGAATGTACCTTCCATCTATAAACAACCCCTGTTGCACCTTAATCTAGGTAACGATAAAAAGGACATAAACATTACAATCCCTGCAGGAAGAATTAAACTTAGAAGGAAAATGAAAATTTATCCTGTGTTGCCTTTTTCCACGTTTCTGAAAAAAACACACTGAAAGAAGCATCTTCCTTCCTCATGAAAATGCAGATTTCTTCAGCAATCTTGACTTTGGCAATAACAAGTCATTCTCCAGATGGGGTTTTCTAGAGGACAGATATTAGCAATAACATCTGCTGCCTGCCTGTGCTAGCTGGAAATTCAGTTTGTGCACCCGATTCTATTCCCAACAGATTTTTTTTTTTAATGGCACATTAATCTAAGTGTTTGAAAAAGCTAAATTTCATATGACTCATACCTCTTCCTGTCAGAACAGATTAATAGTCATGTTTATCCACGCAGCACATACAGCACCATCAGTAGGAGATGGGCTTTCCCGGACTTGAATATGTAACAGTAGACTGCCATCAGCCTTTTGGATTTATTCTTTCAGTAGGGAAAAACAAGAATGACTGAGCTGGAAGATGCAAGTCTACTGGTCTACTGCTTCAGTTGTCCTCAACTAGCTCACCCGTGTGTTCCTCTCGGATGCAGATAAGAACAGATGATTCAAATCATAATCATCGAATCATAGAATGGTTTGGGTAGGAAGGTACCTTAAAGATCACCTAATTCCAGGGAGACCTTCCACCAGACCAGGCTTCTCAGAGCCTCATCCAGCCTGGCCTTGAACACTTTCAGGGATGGGGCACTCGCAACTTCTCTGGGCAACCTGTTCCAGTGCATCACCATGCTCTGGTGATGAAAACAGAAATTTTCCCTAGTATCTAATCTAAACCTGCTCTCTT
>VZRJ01000733.1:84743-99682 GCA_013397565.1 Ptilonorhynchus violaceus
CCAGTGGCTTGGCAACTAGATCAGCCAACTCCCTCAGGACATCAGGTTCCCTAAACTTACGTACATTCAGGATCTTCAGGTGGTCACAAACCTGACCTTTACTGACATTGATGTTGTGGTTTAAGCCCAGCTGGAAATCAAGCAATACGTACTCACTCGTTCAAACCCTGTCTCTCCCCTGCCAACCTGGTGGAACAAGGAGGAGAATCAAGGTCAAACTTGTAGATTGAGGTAAGAAAAATTTTATAATTGAAAATAAAATAAAAAATACTGCAATAATGAAAATTATAATCCTAAATATAATAACAAGGGAAAAACAAGTGATGCACAATGTAATTGCTCACCACCCACTGACCAGTGCCAGATCCCCTTCCCTAATCCAGACTGACCCCTCCTCAGGGTAATTCCCCTCAGTTTATATACCAGGCAGGACATTCTGTAGTGTTATATTCCTTTGGTCAGTTCAGGTCCCCTGTTGCAGCTGTGCTCCCTCCCAGCTGCTTTTCTGCATCTCCTCACTGGCAGAGAAAAAAGTCCTTGACTTAGCATAAACACAATTTAGCAAAAACCAAAACATCAGTGTGTTATCAACACCATCCTCATTCCAAATCCAAAACACAACACTGTAACAGCTACTGGGAAGAAATTAACTCTGTCCTAGCTGAAACCAAGACAAGTGGGAAGCACTTTGCTTGCCCCATTCCCATAAGGGCTAGCAGCCCTCTAAAAGATTAAGCAAAGTTTGATTTATGCAACAGGTCCTGGTCATCTGTAGGCATACAAGGGAAAAGCAATTCAGTTCATGAAGCTTGTTCTTGTCTTTGGGAAAAGGGATTTGAATCTGGGCATTTCTCCAGAAGACTTTGGAGGGTCTTAAATCCTTTGGTGGAGGGGAAAACAACACAGCACTTGAAAAGAGCAATCCCTGCCCCACTGGGAGAAGAGGGGTTTTAAACTTCTGCTTTTAGGATAACACTCAATTCCACATCTTAAATGGAGGTGGTAAAGTAATACCTGTCAAACTATATCATATGAAAAAGGCTGAACAGAGATGTATGCAGAAAGCTGGCATAGATCTTCTTTATATTGGACTCTGGATCCAAGTTAACTGTATGTAAACCAAGTACTGCAACACTTAAACTTCTTTTTTGGATATCTAGCCCCAGATTTATACATATAATTATTGCTAATATGTTTTACTGTGTTTGCAAAATAAACTGTCCCACAGAAGGTTCTTCAGCACATTTTAGTTGTTGTGCTAGTCCTCTCGGGACAGAAGTGTCCAGCAGCTAAAACACTTATTTGTCATTGTCTTTATTAAGCAGAAAGACTCCATATTTAAACACATACAATACATTAAAATATTGCATAACTGTGAGGTAGCTATGACTACAGCCTGGCATTTACAGACTAGTTTCTGTTCCCAGTAACACGGATCTCTACCTGCCAAGATGGAAAGAACCCACAACTCTCATTTGCAGGCAGAACCCACCTTCTCCCTTAACAGGACCTGCTCCACTGCCACAGTGTATACATTAGAAAATAGATGGACAACAGCAGCCTAACAGTCTGAGGATGGGACACAAATGCCTGAACTTCTGATCATTAAAAGCCATGGAAATCTAGACATAGAATTTATCCCACGTACCAGACTGCAATCTAAACCCCAGGACAGTCAGGATGGAGACCTGAAGGAGTCTCACTACAGGATCAGTGGTGGTTGTTACGATCCGGTTTGATCACAAAAGAGCAGAGGAAACTAAGTCTCTGTGTATAAACCAGAAGGAACTTAGAAGGTTCAAAATATTCCTAAAAATGAGATTAAAACCAAACGAGATTAAATGTTGATGCCAAAAAATGAACTGATTTATTTTTATTTAATAGTAAAGGAGGCAAAGAGAAAGAAAAAGGAAAGAAAGAAAGAGATAGAAAAAGAAGTGTGCGTGGGGTGCTGGGGGGACAGGGAGAGTGACAGGGGTTAGATGGAGACATATCACCCTTCCGGGGGTCCCAGCAACGGCTCGTGGCTCCCTCCATCTGGTCTGCTGGGTGGTGAGGGTCCCCCGCCGCCACACCGCCACNTCTGACCAGAGGCTTTTCCTATATGCCCCCAAAACCTCTTCTCCCCCCACCCTTTGGTGTGAGGGTCTGTGCTGGCCTGGCAGCTGATAGCCCTGGGGCTGTGGTCTCCACCCCGAAGGTGCTAAGCGTGATCCCTCTGGGAATGTATTCTTCTCCCCAGTTCTTAGTTACCTTATCTTCATCAGCGGGCAGTCGGGGTCCCATTCAGGATTTTTGGTCGTCTTCTCTGCAGCTTTTGTAGACTTTTGCTATAATACCAAAAGTCCTTCATGAAAATGTTTAAGCCATAAATTATAACATTTCAGTCTCTGACAGTGGTCAGCATGAACATGTCTACTAGTTCTGCAGAAAATACTCTTATTTTTGGTAAAATGTGGGCATTGTTTAGCAAAGTATCTTCATTTCTTAATATGTTGTAGGGACTTCTCTGGAAAGAGATTGCTGAAGGGGTCAGGCAACTATATAGAAAGAAGTAAAAATTAATGTCAGGAACAACAAAATTTGATGGTTATCACGGAATCATAGAATGGTTTGGGTTTGAAGGGACCTCAAAGCTCCAATAACCCTGCCATGCACAAAGTCACCTTCCATTAGACAAGTGGAAGTGCTCAGAGATGGTCAACCTGGTTTTTGCTTATGCTCTGTTACATTAGCTTTGAGATGTGATGCAACTGTTTTTGATTAGATTCTGAAGTTTATAGTAGTTGTGCTGCCAAAGTGGTACAGTTCATAGCTACAGCCCACTCACTGCCTTTGCAGAAAGAGCTCTGGATGTATGAATACTCAAGGTTTGTTAGCTATTAACAAAATCAGTTGCAGGTACCACCTTATTGAGTGCATAGATTTTATAGGTAAGGTTTAAACATTCTTAACATTCTTGGTATTGCCACTACTCTTATAGTTCCCTATATTTTACCTTTTTTTTTTACTTCGTGGTACAATTTGGCCTACATTCACGTCTTTAACTGCACCATTTTATTATGCTCAGCATTTTCTTTATTTATCCCATAGTTCTGAATGCATGCCAGTTAATAGGAACCATGCACTGAACTTTCAGAACTATTCTGGGAAATGCATCTACTTCCATTTCCTGTCTATGCAACATAAAAAACCAGTCTGCAGACATATGCAAAACTCAACCCCCCCCCCTCCAAAAAACCAGCAGCACCAAAGTCCCCCCATAAAATTCATGCACATAAAAATAAATAAAAATACAGAGATCACCATTAGACACAAACCAGATTGGCTTAGGCAAGTTTTCACAATATACCAATACCACAAAACCCAATATAAGACAACAAATGAAAAAGAACTTAATGTTCACAAATAACTCTTTTCAACATATTTGTGAAATGGAGAATTTTACAGCACTGAAAGCAAGAAAATGGACCACTTGAACATACGAATTTAGAGATACCCAACTGAGAAAAGCCGAAGAACGGAAGAACTAGAGAGATTGGTGAATGGTCTGTGCTGAAGCTGTACAAAGCGGGTGGGATTTGTGTAAACTCTTGAAGATAGTAGGACCACGAGGGTTAGGGGTGGTAGAACACAGGAGCACAGGCAGAGTGGACTTGAAACAGTCACTTGTCCCTGGAAATGCGAAACAATACCTGAGACACAGAAACAGAGGGGCTAGTGATAACCTGGAAGAAAAGTACAAGAAACTTGCTTTGAAAATTAAAAAGTGTTCTAAAAATGGAAAGGACATGAAGAGTTAACATATTTTCAGCAATTTGGATAATAGCTATGGATATGCATTATTCATTTGCAACAGCATATCCACAGTGGTAAGTGATATTAAAGGATTATCTTTCAGGCGAAATAGCATGAATAAAAACTGAGCTGCATAACAAATACATTCTTTAATACCTTAACTCAAACCTTAGCCACATGATGGTTAACAAGACATCTTTGGGATGTTCCTCTGCTACTTGCTCCCCTCACAAGAGATTTGAAAGTTCTTTGCTTTACAGGGACACATCAGAGATCTGTTAAAATAATGTGTCTGAATGGGGAACTATTATTGAATATGTCTTAAAATAAAAGAAATAAATAATGCTTTTCTCTGAAGTTTTATCTCAGGGGGTTTGATACAGGCTACAGAAATACATTCTAATTACACTGAATCTGCTGACAGAACTCACCATTCCAGCTCATTGAGGAGGCCAAAGGGGTTGGACCAATTCAGGGAATACAGACCATCTACCCCTACTAGCCTCCAGCTTGGTGAGTTCCTAAGCCACAGACTGCATAAAGACAGGTGACATGGTAGGGAAAAGACTGGTCCATGTTTGCACTTAGGCTCTCTAATAACTTGCCACTGATAGAGACCAAGACACATTGGTCTGATTCAGTACAACTGTTCTTTTAATCGGATCAAAATGAGATGCTATAGGAATGAAAACTTTAAATGGGACAATACATAAAGTCCAGAAATCCAGTACACAGCAAACTATCTGTCTGCTAGCGCTCCTTCAGCAGAACAGCTTTCTTGAAGTTTTACTTTCAAGGTTTACTGTCATTTCCTAATTCATGGACTTGGACTGAGAAAACAGAATGAGCACAAGTCTTTCTACAGACTGAAACTGCCTATTTGCTTTCAGTGTTTAGGATTTAAAACTGTAAAGCAGAAACTGAACCACTACACATGAAAATTAAAATACTTTATGTTCATGAAATGCTACAAAGGTAGTCACTGGAAAAAATTCTGCAGCCTTTTTTACTTCGCTTTGCCTGAGTTAATATGTTACAAATCCTTTGAGCCTCTTCAATTGAGACTGAGCCGAGGTCCAGCATAATTTTGCAATGGCCACAGGTTGGCTGAAGAAGCACATTCCAATCCAACTATTCAAAGATGGTATTTTTATTTTTACAATTCAACTACAGGAAGTGGGCAGTGGCTTCCACATTTTTAACCACAAAGAGCTCATCTTGTTTGCAGTAGCAAGGATCGACCAGGAATATGTACCATCTGACTGTCACTCTCAAAAACTATAGTCAGACAAAGCATTGTGTCTCTACCGTTCTTTATAAAATTTGTGCAAAAAGATATTGTTTAATTACTTATGGAAGGGAAGTTGAGCCAAATAGCCTTGAAATTAGTTGCTTTTATTATATGTTTGGCTATAGAAACATCTGGGAAGATTCCCTCCAAAGTTAAAAGCCAGAAATATACACCACTTTACATACTTTCAAAATAGACTGTGAACTAACAGCTCTGCAAAGAGTAGAGTTCAGAGATGTCAAGCAATAGTAATATCTTTTTTCTACTCACCAAGCAAGTTGTTTCTCTCTTCACAGTGTTGAATATCATGTTTATTTTCAAGCTGCACATTATGCTGCAAACAAAGCATCATCTCTCTTGCCCTCAGCTTCCTGCCTATTCAAAAGACAAAACCAGAGCAACCAGATAACACAAACTGCATGTAATGTGAAAGAGAAGGGCAGTTACTGAGATGTTTTTGCCTTTGTCACCATCAGCTTGACTAAGATACTGTGGTCTGATGAGAAAAATTAGACACTGGAGTTCTAAACTGCTATGAGATCCTTAGAAATTAACACAGCCTACATGCTGCAATGCCCAGGGTTGGTTGGTTGTTTTTTTTTCATGTCTCATTTGTATGTTTAACACTGCTCATTTCAATATAGGTTATGATTTAAAAAAAAAAAATAATTGACTTCAAGTTGTGTTTAATATTACAAACTTTGGCAAAGCTCAATTTGGGCTACACACTTCCCATGCTTCATATGCAGAGTCATAACTGGTACATCTGAAAAAAGACAGCTAAGTGTCTAAGAGTGGGTACAGAGCAGCTGAGGCTAGGTTAGGAAGCCCACAGAAATCTGTGCATAACTGAAATATCAACTTTAATCTCTTCCACATGTAATTCCAAAAGCCTATTCAGAAATTTTATTAACAAAGTATGAAATATGTTTGCTCAGTACATCAGTAAACTCAATTGCAAAAGTTGCAATAAATACCGCAGAAACTGTATATTCACAATGTGCTGCAAACCTTGATCTGAGTATGCTTCTGCCAAAAGGGCACATTTCTTTTTCAGGAAGAATTTCTTCACTGAAAGGGTTGTTAAGCATTTGAACAGGCTGCTCTGGAAGGTGGTGGAGCTACCATCCCTGGAAGTGTTCAAGAAATGATTGGTTGTGGTGCCTAGTGCTATGAATTAGTTGACCAGGTGGTGTTTGATCAAAAGACTGGACTTGGAGGTCTTTTCCAACCTTAATGATTCTGTGATTCTTTTCTATGGTTCTATACATTCCCTTGGACAGGCAGCAATGCTCAGGTGGCCCCAAAATCAGCTTCTAAAAAAGCTTCAGTTTAATCTGATTTTGAAACTGTACTCTTAAAAGCATTTATTCAAGAAGAGATTCAAAATCCCAATCTTTTAATGAACAAAAATTGACATAATTTTACTTTTGAAAGTCTAAATATGGAAATGCTTCCTGGTTCACATAATGCATTTTACTGGACATAGGCACCTACAGAAAGTGATTAATGTGTCCTGGTTTCAGCTAGGACAGAGTTAATTTCTTCTCAGTAGCTGTTACAGTGCTGTGTTTTGGATTTGGAATGAGGATGGTCTTGATAACACACTGATGTTTTGGTTTTCTTTGAACTTATGTTTATCTTAAGTCAAGGACTTTTTTCTTGTCTCATGCTTTGCCAGTGAGGAAGTACAAAAAAGCAACTGGGAGGGAGCTTTAAACTTTGTCTAAATTCAGAATTTAGAATAAAGTTCCACAGTGATTCAATCCCAAGGCAACAATCTGGTATAAGTGGTATACTGAAGCATTGCATATTATCAGAAAAAAAGCTGTGGTTTTACTGACAGTAGGGTCATAAGTGAAATTCACCAAAGGCCACCAAGATTGGAATTCCCATTCAAATTTGCATTTGAAAATCCCAGATTACCTTTCGAATTTCAGTAGGCGAGGTGCCCTCATCACCTTTTCTTCTAATATCTGGAGCAGTGAACTATATCTACAATTGATCTTACATACAACTAAGAGCATAAGAGATATTGGTTTGTGCTGCACCCAGAGCACTCACCACAATTAGCAGCTGATTCTTTTCATCAATCCTTTCCCATTGAGGTAATATATCCGATAACAGCCATTGATTCGTTCCTAATGCTGATAAGGAAGACCGTAATGGATGTTCCAATTGGTATAAATCATTTGTTAGTGTATTTATTTTTTTTCTGGGACTCTAGCATTCATCTTATTTAATACTACTAATCCTTTCCTAGGATACCAGTCACATTTCTCCTTGATAATTTTGGAGAGGTGAGGGTCTGTCCACGCCACCATGCCAACCACCCTGTGTAAGATGTGCTCAGGAATGGTGAGTAGGCAGGTTTAATTGCAGATGTATTAATCTGCACTGACAACTCCATGGTTTGAGGGACCATGAAAGACTAAATAGTACTTGTTGCTGGCCTGTATATTTGACTGCATAGGGTCGAATTTGAGAAATTTGTGGGAATAAGGTTTCAATACTCTTACTGGGGATCTTGGAGGTAGTGGAATGCATTGTGTAGACTATGTTACTCTTCGTTGTGTCAATATACATTGTGCCAATATCCATTTATCCCAATTACACTTGTGCACATATCTTCATGTGCATACTACTTCCTTTTTTGTATTTTGTTTTAATGCAACACTTACTGAACAGCAACTAGTCTTGTGAGTCTTTGGAATATTTTCCCTCTGGTTTCTACCCTCATTTCTCTGGGGGTCCTCTCTGAACCCCATAAATTAGACCCTGGACAGTGCTGATAGACTGCCTCTGAATTGCAGCTCTTGGAATGCCTAATGCTGAGACTTGAATATACAGCTCTCTCCATCTCTGAGTCTTGGGTAGGTGATCAGGGAGGTCTGGTTCCAGGGAGTTATTTGCCTGATCTTGTGACTTGTATTTTTGGTTTCACTAGAAGTATTACCCCATCCCATCTCTCGCATAAATCATCTAAAGCATGATTTATGATATCATGCTTTAATGTTGCCATCATACGGATATCTCTGTGTAGTAGGGCTTCTCCCTGATCTCCAACAATCTCTGTAACAACCAACAGAGCACTGAAGTCAGTGTCTATCTCAATTTCATCTCATTTTGTAATGAGATAATATTTGAGGATGGCAGGGGCTTCCTGAGTTAATGGTTTTACTATGTCATCATTCACAGGCTGAAATAGGAACATTAATAGTGCTATGTTCGTGCATGGCCTGGATACAGGCAACTTTTGTAACAGCTGTGGAGAGCTCATTCAAGGATCTAATGGGTATTAACAGAGGCTCTTCTCTCCCCAACACATCCACTCAGCCCAATATACAACTTTGCTTGTTATCCAGTGGAGAGCATCTGGGGATTTATGTTCAGAATTTAAAAAGACACCAGTACCCCAAAATCCACCAGCTTCATCACAATTTAGTAAAATTCTATTTCCTGTGGTTAGAAACACCCACCATAAATATTCAGTTTCATTTTTACCTGGCTTATAGTCATGGTATTCTTACCACCTGAATAGAATCGATGTGATCATTTTACCACTGTGATTTCCTGCTCCACCCAGTGGTCCAGTTGGTACTTCTGGTTTTATAATGGGTCTGGCTTCATATTCAGGGGGATTTGGAAGATGTATTCCATTCTATGCCATCTGGGTTCTTGGAACCATCATCATCATCATCATCATCATCATCATCATCATCATCCGAACCTTTACTTTTAGGGACTCACATGGCAATTACAGAACATGTGCCATAAAAAGTACATGGCAGGCCTTGGAAAGCACGAGACGCTTATGCTGACAATGCTTAATGCCAAATGCTTAATGCCAAATGCTTAAGGACAAAGCTTAAATGCCAAAGGATAAGTGGCAGAGTACAACTGATAAGCACTGACACATGCCTAACCAAATTCTCCTTACAAATCTATGATAATCACTATTGACAAAATGAGAAGTACGTAGTATATTTTCAAATGTCTGTTACAATTTTTTATTTTTAGGAAAATTACTTTCAGGGAAAAAAATTCAGTTTTATCCTCAGAAAACATGCTTGTAAATATGTTCTTAACTCTTTGTTAGCTGCAAACATTAGCTGGAAGCTAAGTCCTCTTAAATTTAAGTTTTTTAGACAATAGTCTATCCAGATTGCTTCATGAAAGTGCATATCCCCACTGAAAATATGTAGGGAAAAAAGATTACTAAGGTCATGTGTCACAAACTGCACTGAAGTCAGACACTTAAGCTAGAGTGAATACTCCCAATACTGCAGTATTTTTATTTAATTACTTCTGTGTATTGAACACTCTGGACTACTGCAACACTTGGCTGGGACCTGGGCAGGGGGAGTAACATTTAGTCTATAGTAGAGACTCCAGGGGAGCAGTACAACCATCTATTGCAGAAGTGGCCTCTCCACACTGTGCTGTAGCAAGGCTTGTGTCAGAGAAGTCAGCAACTGCCGAATGCACACACATCTGCCAGTGAACAGTCACAATAAGACCAAAAGGAACCATATCCTGACCCTGTGATAGGAGGCACATCCCAGTCCATACAGTTTTTTAAAGTCTTCTATGGTATCCTGAGATATTACTAAAATATTAGTCTCAATTCAAAGTGCCCAAAGGAATGAGGGCTGTTTTGTCAGAGCGGTGTTATTATAGGGAGCTAAAATTGAGAGTATGTGCTTAATACCCAAGAGTATAACACTAGAGCACATGAGCATCTAAAGATTCAGCGACGGTGGTTAGAGGGCAACTTCCATACTGCCTACTGAGCACAGCCTTGGTGCAGGCTACCCCTTTAGCTGTGCCTAGACCAGCTGGCACAGGTTAGTGAGCAGACAGGACAGTCAAAGACTGGTTGGCACAGCCATAAGTGTAATGGGTTGCTTTCTACTGACTAAGCAAAGAGGACCATGAGTAGTCCAGTGTTCAGTTTTGCTCCTTGACAGTTTTGTTTTACCATATACAGTCAATATCCATGCCAAAGCATGAAATCTAGAAGAAAACTCTATTTATCTGGTAAGGAAATTATTATTTCTGTAGTTGTTATTTACTGCCATGCAAGCATGCTGCTTCTGCAAAAAGGCCAGTGGCCCAGTTACTCTCTTGACAAACTGCAACTCCAAGGCTGGGAAACAGCTGTAACTGTGTGCAAAGTTCAATATCTCTGCTTTTTAAAACCTTTGACTTGCACACTGGCAATTGCACAAAGTTGCACCCCTCACTACATATTAGAAGACTAATAACACTGCTTGTAATCTCTAAAGATCAAAGTTACAATGGAGTGTTGGTAAAAGTTATGCAGTGTTGGTAATATGCCAGACCGCACATGTGCACCTTCAGCAAATTTATCTGTAGGACAGTTTTATCACTTAGGAAACTATTATATTGAAATTTGGTTACTCACCTCGGGACACCTGCATATTGATAAGCTTTTATTCTTCTGGAATGTCTCTCTTTAATTATATGTTCATATTACATGAATTGGCTCATGAAATACGACTCACCTGAAACAGGTTCCTTTTGAAATTTTTTTTTCTGTATGGACAATCCTAATTAATTTTCATTCTATGCATGTTTTAGCTTTAACTTTAATAGTGTAGAAGAGAAACATGGAACATAACTATATAAGACTGACTTACTACAAAACCAAAAATACTTTTTAAAAGTCCACATCTGAAAATAAAAATATTCTAGTCATGATTCTTGCTCCTCCAGTATTAGCTGGCTAGTATTTGGGAATAAGAAGACAAAAGCACAGCTTTAATTTTTCTCCTCACTGTCAAGCAGCAAAGTTATGTTTATCAGAAAGGCCACAAGATATACTCTGCTGCTAAGATAACCGTGAATGAATACCTTGACTTTCAAATATTTTTCAGTGCTTGGTTTTCCTATCCTATCACTCTTATAAAAATATATTATTGCAACTGTTAGAATAATATCTTAATCTATTTTTTCCACATTAAATAACTTATTACACATTATATGTTATTACTTTAGGAATCTAAAGTGAGGCATATCTGAAAACAGCAACATCATTCTACTGCAAAATTCGAGGACGAGTGGAGATTTGCAGCAATTTGGGGAGGACAAAACAAGCCTAGGGCTCTTAAAAGGGAAGTAATTGGAAAACTGTAATATTGCACAGGCTCCTTGATAAGGCTGTCTTATACAGAAATGAGAGATTTTTCTTTTACAAACCTTAAGCCAGTTCTTGGCTCTTTATCCTGCTAGCCACCCATCCTCTCTAAAAAAGGAAAGAAATGCCAAAGACAAATTCGTCCCTGGCTGAAATCTTGATGGGATGCAGACCTAGGTTATAAACCACAGTTAAAGGAGTATGAACAGGTAACACAGATTGACTGGGTACTCCTTTTCAGTTTTGGGTTGTTTTTTGTGCTGGGAGGTGGAGGTGGGGGAGCAGTTTGGTGAGGTTTTGGGTTTTTTCTGTTTGTTGGTTGGTGTTTTTTGTTTCTTTTCTGTTTGGTTTTTTTGTTTGTTTGTTTTTGTAATGTCGCTGATCATCCAGTCAAAGGAATATTATTGTAAGAAGCAGATTTAAATTTCACACACAAATTCTGTGAGGAAGAGTTATACTTACTTTATTTTCAATTTAAAGCACTAACAATCAATGAAAGAAGAGAAGAGCTGTTTATGAAATCGTGTACAATATCAGGGAATAAAAGGCACTTGTATAAGGTTCATTCACCTAGGGACAGAAAATTGACATTCTAGAGAACTGTTGTAGGTTGTGTATTTGTGCACATTTTATTCACAGGCTTATGAAGGTCAGTGACTGAACAATAAGCACTGCAATCACTGCCCTTTTATGGGATACATCAGAAAAGACAGTTCAATATTAAGAGGTGGATTCTAGCAAAAACTGAATCCTTGACTGTTCTCAACTACCCCGTAACCCACAGCAGAGAGAGACCCAACACTCATGATGGAGCACAAAATTACCACAAATCCTTCAGTCTGTCAGTGAGCATCTTTGGGTCCACGGAGAAAAGACCCAGAGACCTTCCTCATGCAAGTATCACCCTACACTTATAGGCCTTCACTCTGCAGCTGCTGAAGTGTGAAAAGAAGCTCCTGCTGTGAGTGGTCCCCAACAGTCCCACACAGTGCATGCTCCACAGCCAGTGCTGGTACAAACTAGCATATTTACAATGCCTGAATGTTTCTGTAAATAGAAACACTGGGGAAATTCCTTGGCATACAAGGTAGGAAAGTAATAGCTCTGCTCATGGATACATGCTGTGCCTTTCTTAGTTGTACCGGCTCATTTGTCAACCTCTATTGCACCCAGAAATTCCACTTTTCAACTTCTTACTGTGTGTAAAGACTTTTAGCACAAAGCTACAGCCACATGCCACAGAGTTTAATTCAGAAAGTGTGCTAAGAGATCCTTTAATTCTAGTTAAATATTGAACCAGGGGATGACTCAGAACTTTTCCCATGAATGCTTGTAAAAGAATCCTGGAATAATCCCCTTTAGACTACAAATATTTGATCAGCACCTCTCACACTCCTTTTATCTGGAACAAACTGATTCGCCCTACCAATTCTTTGGTCACTGATGTGATCAAGAGAATACAATTTCTTTTGATGCAAAAGACATGGAAATGATAGCAAAGCATGCCCATCACATTGTCATTTTATAGGAATAGAATGATGCCACAAAAGGTGGATATATAAGGGACCACTGCCCTGCATAAGACAACACTGCCATCTCAGGGTGCTGCCAAACATTCTCCAGCAGGCCATAAGAAGGCATCTGATAGTGGTTGTTCAGAGTGAATCCATAGTGATCATGTAGGCAAAAAGGACCATGTGTCAACACAACCTGGATGAACCAAATGCTAGTTCCAGACCACTATGTTATACATACTAACAGTAAAAGATTCTCCATTATTGTTCCATGCTTTCTTCTCTACACAATCATACTTTCTTCTCATGCTATCTTTCCTTCCTTCCTAAAATTTATTTCTGCATCTTATAAATATAGAATTCTTATTAAAATGTTATTATATAAAATAATCTTATATATACATAACATCTTATAAATAATGTTTTCTTCCTGCTTTTGTCAGGAAGAACATTGCATTCTTTCTAGCAGTAATTGTCAATTGATTAATTAACTGATGCTCAGCATGGCTGTGTCTGAATACTAAGTTCTCTATGCTTTGCATGAAAAAGTGTCAACTAGAGAATTCGATTAGTTCTAAACCTGCTTGCTAGCAGCATGACAAAAAGTAGAAGAAATTATTTCTGTTTATATGTAGACAATAAAATGAAAATGATATTTTATGGTTTTATAATCAGAATTCCCTATATTACAAGATAAAATGCAAGTACATTCATCATTTATTAATATATTAAAATGAATTGAACACTGATGAGTTGGAAAAACAGAGCAAAGGTTTGTTTGCTTCATCTAAGTGATACTTTAAATAAACCAAAGCAGACAAAACAAACAGTCTGACAAAATGCTGACAGTGGGTCTAGAATTAACTGCAACTGCAAATACGGAGAATCTTTGTTAGTGGTGCATTGCTAATAAAAATAACATTCAATAAATGATAAAAAGAAGATCAGATTAGAGATAAGTGAAAATTGATCTGACATTAAATGTTCTGCAAAAAACCAGCTACTATGAGTCTCCCATCCCTCTCTAGAAGCCACTGAGGCAGCATTACACTTCTGGGAAAAAACGACACAAAAATGGAATTGTCAATAAAATCATCTGGAAGCTTAACAAAGACATAGGAATACTGCCAGAATTAAGTGAACGAAGAAATCAAACTCCTGAGGACAGAGTATAATGAGGGATGTAATGCGAGTCTTTCCAGTATCAGCTTCTGAATCCAGGAGATTGTTTAAAAATCTGCCCAGTCATCCAGAAGACTACTTTTCCCAGAAAAATTACAAAGTAAATCTAGGTGAGTTGCCAGAAACTGAATCTAGAGGTTGATTTTCTCAGTTTACTGACAGAAGAAACTCTTGCTAGAAACAAGGACAGTAAAATATGTTTTTTCTGTAAAGTAGCTTTACTGAAAATATCCCAAAACTGCTATGTGCAGTTGAGGGTGAGGGAAAGATAAGGGAATGAATAAAACAATATGGGAACAGGAAGCAGTGATTTATTACTGAGAAGAGGAGATTTGGTGCCCACAGCACGCACAGACTGCCAGCTAGGGGCATAGGGGAATCAGATTGGACGTGTCGTCTGCAATATGGTTAATTGTTTTTGAAGAGGCTCCCCAAAAACTGTTCAAAACCCGACAGACTATGAAGGACATGGTACTCATGAAGTTCAAGGCTACCTCAAATCCTTTAGTTGGTCAGACTTGATGTATGATGATCAGCCACTAAATGAGTGCAAAGTGTTGTTCCTCACAGGTTACTAATACTCATAAGACTCCACGGAGGAAAAACTCAGTAACTTGGCAGTTCTCTAAAGAGAACTGGTTTCCAGATGCTGCTCAAGACTTTAGCACTCAGGAAAGTCCTGGTTGCTCTGCATTTTATTATCTTCTGGGGATTGGCTCTCACACATTTGTCTTTCTAGAAGAAGGATCCCTAAGTAGTGGGTGACATCCCTGCCCATGGCAGGAGGGTTGGAACAAGGTGATCTTTGAGGTCCCTTCCAAACCAAGCCATTCTATGATTCTGTGAAGGAGCAGTCACAGAAAATTTCCAAATGTCTCTAGCTGCCAAAGCCTTCCCACTCCTCAGTACTTCTCCTGGCTGTCTGAGCCTGCTTTTTGCTTCTACACCAAGCTTCATGTTGTGAATGAGGGAAACTTGCAAAGTGAATTTAAAT
>VZRJ01000735.1:0-30726 GCA_013397565.1 Ptilonorhynchus violaceus
TCTAATAATTTTAATAACCAGATTATAACATATACTGGATGTGAACTTTGCAGGAGCCTCTCATGGCAGAGGGTGCTAAAATAAAGCAGAATGGAATAAAAAAGGGGAGTGCTGTATGTACACAGAGGTCTAGAAGGAGAAGGACAAGGTATGGTCATTTTCATGGGTGCACATTTACTCTAGCTATTAGTTCTTGATAGTGAACTTTCTGGGGTAGGGACTGTCCTCCTCTGCTTTTGGAATTTAACTTTAAATGGCTGTTAGATATTCTGACTCAAGGCCGGGCTGTGTGTTCTAGGTACCACGAAATGTCATCAAGATTATATATAAAACTATCATCTCTGTCACACCGAGGCAGGAATTACTACATTTTGAGCCAAACACTGAAGTTTTCTCAAAGTAAAAGGCATCAGTAACATAACAGAGACTTTAGAGAGGAGGTAGAAGATGGTCTCACCTCTGTCTTGCAAGATGAAGTTTGGTCGAGTCCCAAGGTGGTTGGGTGAAATCATCCCCAGCTGCTCCTATGCCCTACCTCCCTCCCATACATACCACTCATGGCACAGACTTGGTGATAATTAAGCCACTAGACCAGAGTGGACATTTCCAGCTGTCTTCTAATTCTGACCAATGAGTTGTGCAATACATCATTTCCTGTGATTGCTCTCTAGGGCTGCTTTTATTGCTGTCCAGAGCAATTCAGGGGAATCAAACCACAAGTGCCACTCCTTCCTTGGAGGATTCACATTCTCCTTTTTCTGCATTGACACAAACACACCTCATTTGCTTTCTGAACATCTCTCCTTTGATCTAGCACCTGTTTCCTGATTTTCTTGTTCTAGAAAAGCATTTCATCATGCCCCAGTTCACTGTTTTTCCATCTACCCTCTGATTTTCACAGAAGCTTTTGTCATTCTGTACTTGCCAGGCCTCTTTGCTTTGAACTTCTTCCTCCTATTCACTACATCATTTGAAAGCATACTCAGTGACCATGTGCTCATAGCATGGTCAATTGTGCCTTTTTCTGACCAGATGTCTGTAACTGTGAGATGTTTCAGTGAAAAGTGCTGTACATGAGAAAAATACTGTAAGTAGTCAGTGTGATGACTAAATCTTTATGAACGCAGTACACTGTGCCCATGTAAGCTCTGAGGATTAGAAAAAGTTAATAAAGAGGTCATTAAATTAAATTTCTTATCAATTTGCATTTGGAGCTTCACTGGGTTTTGAAACAGTGCAAGTGTGTTTGAGGCATAGCTCTAATAAGGGTTTTCTGGAGCTGAAGGAGATCTGGACTTTATTTGCTGCCTTTCTTCAGGAACAGCACCAAGAAGATTTCTCTCCTGTAACCAGCTGCTGACCTATATCAAAGAAATTCATATGAAATCTAGCTTGAGATTACCACCGAATATGGCTGGAACTGGCCAATGAATTCCAAAGTTATTTGGACAGCATTCACAGAGAGAGACTGGCAGTCTCCAAATAAATCACAAAAGCTTCACTTCAGTCTGCTGCTGCCTCCTTCCAAGTGCTGTCAGCTCTGGGCTGAAGTCAGGAAATGCCTCACTGGCCAAAGGCTCATCAGAAGCACATCAAGGAACCTCTCAACTGAGATGTCAAACACCCTTTTTTTTTTTCAGAAGCCAACTGGAATCCATCCATAACTATTTTATCTACTTCAAAATGTCAGCTTTTCATTTAAACTAGATGAAACAGTTAGGCAAAAAGTCATTATTTCTGTTTGATCTGTCAGCATCCCTCTGTTGTCATCAAGGAAATTCAGTGCCAGACAGCAAACACTGCTTCACTTTCTCTGCTCTCACAGACTTTCAACAACAAGCAGAGAGAAGGAATGTATCTTGTTTTCTGTAAGTTTTTCCTGTAACAGTACACAAGAGGTTTCCTTGATTTGCTAAACTTATCAAAAGCAATACAGCAAAACCCAGCCAACTGATCTAGCTTGAAAAATGCAAAAGTGATCACATTTGTTTGCAATGTGTACCTGCTGAGAGCAGCCAATATCCATGGGAAATGTTGATCTAACCCTTAGTCCTAATGCAGACCAGCTAAAACAGTAGACATCCACAGGCCATACCAGTACCTCGTCTATCATTGAAACAAATGTTATTTTGGGGTGATTGTCAGATCCTTTATAGACCCAAATGTATTTCTCTGAGATGGAAAGTTTGGATTTTGAGAGGCTCTAAGGACAGCACTTCTTTGGACTTCTGACTCCATTTCCTGAGGTCATGGGAAGACATCCAAGTCTTAACATTCAGGAAGAAAAAAGGTTTCCATGTGAAAACCTGATCCTCTTGAATTCAGCAAGCACACATGCACAGACATCTAAAGACCAGCGGTTTGTCTCACAGGACAAAGGAAACTGTAACCACCAAAAAATAAAGCAGCACATGGTGCTGCCTTTGCTCAGCCATGAGGGAACACCATTTTTGCTTTTCCATGGAGGATGCAACCCACTGCTTGGCTCAAACAGCCAGGAAAATCTGGAAAACTCTCTATTTACCATGTTATAATGGCACACTGAAGACTTCGTCTCCTATCAACTTTCACTGACACAGACCAGGTTTCACCTTTTTAGTGGACTGTGGATTATGGACCAGGGTGTTCATTTACCTCCCTCCCTGGGGACATCACACTGGTGTATGCACAGCAGCAGCAGAGATTTTTAAACCTCAAAAACCCTCTCAATCCAGAGATTATTCACAGCCCAGAAAAAGAGAAGAGCTGTAAAATAAGCTGACCTGAACACAGTCCTCTTGATTCTCTCTTTCACTTCTTGTTTGGTTAGATAAGAATCCAGTGGGAATTCAAGGTGGGGAGTTGAGCTAAACTGTATCATTCCCACACGGACCTAAAAGAAAAGGTTAAAGGTTATGAAAGGTGTCTGTGCAAGTTTTACTCTTTTGATCAATTTACAAACTTGGGAAGACTAAATTGTATAGAGACAAACTGTTTTCCCTGTTGAGCAACTGGCTCTCTAAATGAACTTCAAAATAGAGCAGAAACCCCAGTATTATCTATACTGACTATAAACAAGGCAAAAAAGTTTATCTGGAAACAGGAGCCCCTGCTGCAGTTACAGGCAGCTCAGGATCTGTATTTATCCACTCGGAGCAGCTAGCAGCCCCACGGGCAGTAAGTTTATAAATAACACTTTCTATACCAACCTGTTTATACACTGTGCAGGCAATCTTTTCATTACAAAGAGCAGCTCCCTCTGGCATTGCGCACTGCAGGCAACACAAACCAATACTCTTTCTAATACCTCCTCAAAAACCATTTTCTGTAGTTGAAAGTGCAATTAGACTAAACCATCTGTATTGGGCAATACATCCAGAATATTTCACTGAAGTCTTACAAGAAGTTTTATAGAATGTGACAACTTTGAAGGTGAAGAGGTTACTAATTTTCAGTATGGTCTATGTGAGGATTAAGTAAAAGACTAGGGAAAAACAGTATTTAAAAAACAAAACACAACACCAAATCTGCAAATATTAAATATTCACTGACACAACCTTCCCAAAGACCTGACATTTATTTGGAAAGGTTCTGGCATGGAATCAAGTCCAGCAACTGTCCCAGCCCGCTCCAAGGCCCTTGGCTAAGGTAGTCCTGTGGGACTGATGCACAGCTTGAAATCCCCTCAGAGAACTCCCAGGATGGGTCATTCAGGCCACGAGGTGCCTCAAAGCTGATGCCAGGGAGCAGGTAAGACCTGAGGGAGTCCAGACTGTGGCTACAGTGGCACAGCCCCCACCTCTCCTCCCAGTCAGCACTCAAAATGAGACATTCATTTGAGCCAGACCACCAAACACCTTGGTATACACCTGGTGCCTTGCAATGAACCCTTCCCTTTCTGCCCTTTTGGCTTATTTTGGGATAGAGACCTTCTAGGAGAAGCAGATTAAGCAGACTACATCATTTGTATCTGTACAGAAAGGGGATTAACTTCCCAGAGACTAATTCTGCAGTTTTCCAAGGAAAAACAACAGAAAGATCCAATCCTTTTAATCTCTGAGCATCCAAAACAAAATAAAATCAGTAAAAAAAACCCCAAATCATAATCTTTAACCTGAAGGATTATGTCTTTTCTCAAGATCAAATAGAACTACTTAAAATCTGTGAAGAATCAAGAAGCATCCTCCAACCTCACTGCTTCACAAACTTTCTGAATAAATACTCTGGCCCCATGGCAGCTGGTATGTTGAATTTTGCAGTTCCACTCAGCACATTACCATTGGCTTTTCCACACAATGCCGAGCTGTTTGAAACTTAGATGAGATATTCCTGACACTCACTCTGTCTGGATGGATGTCCAAGGCATCGCAGAGCTTGCCTGCAAAGTGCTTGGACCTTTCAAAGCTTCCTTTGCCAATGCTGTAGGAGCCATCCAGGAGGAAAAGGACATCTAACGAGGCAGAGCATTGCATCACTAGGAAAAAAATTATATACAATGTGAAACTGCACTTTGTTAGTCCCACTCTCTGGAAGCAGACAGCCAAGAACTGAAAATCCAGACAAATGGACTTGCAGAGGATGGACTGGGGCAGCCCAGCGCTCACAACCCAAAGCCCACATGCACTCCTGCTCTGTCCTGCAGCAGCTTCAGCTCAGCTCTCATAGACTCTCACCTCAGAGTTCAGGGCCCCAGCCAGGTCTCAGCAGTTCAGTGACAGCAGGGGAGCAGCTGATGCAGGAAGGTATCGCTAAACACAGGCAGAGAGAGATGCTCTCCCAGAGTGGACACACAGGGAGCATGAACAGCAGGGAGAGGTGGCTGTGCGCAGTGGGACCTGCAGGCTCTCCCAGGCCAAGGCACAGACGTGAATCCAGGGAACACTCGCAAAGCCGACCGAGTCGCACAGAGCCTGACGTGTTTCATCTGCAGCACGTTTTTCAAAACACGCTCTTATTTTCCTAAACAGGAACTCTGTGAACAGCTCCCGGACACTGACAGAAACACTTTTCATAAGAATCTGCCTTTTGTCTCCTGTTCAGAGATGTGGTTTTTTATCACCCCTGCCTGCATGAACATGACGGCTCCCAAATATAAGTTTCTGGGCTGCTTTTGCTGCAGTGGAAACCCATAATTTCACTGACATAAATAAATAAATAAATAAATAGCCGTTTGCAGACTCTGAAGAGTTATTTTCAAAGCATTTAAAGGGAAATTTTAAAGTCTTCTCTGCAGCATTTACCAGAACCAACTTCCAGGGAAACTGAATCCTGCAGCTCAATGCAGAGAGCAAGTAAAGCACATCAACCCCTTAAGAGCCATTTTGGCTGGTGACGTTACTCTACCCACATTATAATCTTTTTATTATTATCACTGCATTTTCCAAATAATTCCTGCTAGCCTGAATTTATAATTAGGGTTTTCTAATACCAGATTATAGAGACTCAAAGTTGTGAGGCATTCCCTTCTGGGTCACCGGTTCTTCTAACGGGGCACCCAGCCTTGCCCCGGGGCACTGTGTTGAGGACAAGCTGGATCACAGCCTCCCTGCCAGCGCTGTCCCAGCTTGTCAGCCTTGCCCTCGGAGCTAGGCTGAATGTGCAGATGCAACAGGGTTGTTATCCCTGCCTAAGCATGCACAGAGAAAACTGCAGAGCCCCCAGACTGGCTCAGCATGGAGAAATGCTCCTCAGATTGCTCTGGAGTTGAGAGGTGCAATGCAGCTCCTTTACAGGTACTCATAGGAGAATGTCTGCAGCCCACCAAGGGGATCTTGGGGATGTGCAGCAGTGAGAAACCCCCAAACACAGCACCTCGGGATGGAAAGCCTGAGCAGAGCACATGGTGCTACAGGGTGGAGCTGGAGACTGTGCCCGGCGCAGGAAAAAATGTAATTTATCACTTGACAGACAACAGAAAATAAAGGCTGCCAGGAGAGAATGCACCACAGTTTATCAATAACCCACTGCAAGTACATCAAGGGAGCTGCAGGTGAACATGTGCTGGCCAGAACCCCTGCTGCCAGCATCCTGACTGCTGCTGGCTTTACAGCCTGAAAAAACTACCCATGTAGGAGGTCTGATCAAGTCTGTAATTAAACACAGCTCTTTAAATCAGGGTTGCTTGAAGCAGGCTCTGAAGGAACTGACAGGAACACCACCCAGTTGGTAAATGGCCAGTTTGGGAAAAACAGAGTAGATCACGTCCCAGAAGAGCTAACACCAGTGAGGAAGAAAGCCAGGCTAGGGCAGAGGCAGTCACAGAGCTGTGCTTCCCAGGGAATTGCTGGGGACTTTATGGACTGAACGGGGGCCAACAAATGTAAACAACAAAAAAACCTAAACACATTCCTCCCCAAAACACAAGAAAAACAAGGAAATTCAGAAATAGAAATTACTTGCTTTATAAAACAAACTTACACTGGCTAGCAGCTGAGATCTTGCCAATCATCTCCTTGTCAACGTGGATTTGTTGTATAGCCAACACCAGCAAAGCTGTGGGATCACACAGATAATCATCCATGAACAATACATACAGAATTTAACCTATAATGGCAAAAATGCTTGTTTGCTGTGTAGATTTCACAGTGGCAAAAAATAATTTGGTGACACAGCAGTGTATCTATGTCAGGAAATTCCTTCAAGCAGGGACACAGAGAGCATGCAAAATGCCAAGGACATGACTCCAGCACACCGGACAGTCCCTCTGCTGGGTCCCTGCCGGAACCAGTGCAAGAATGAGAGCCAGGCCAGGCTTAGGCTTCTGAGATTACATCCATAAATACCAGAGAAATTTATGCACTTTTAATATCATAACAACATCAGCTTTTCCCATATCAATTAGACACTTTACATACAGATCAGTTACGTGTGTTTGAATTCTCAGAAAAGCTGTTTTGCCAAGTATTATTTTCTCTCCTTCTGTGTGAAACTTCAGAAGTTTCTCCCTAAACCTCCTGGAGAGGCACTGACTTGGCTCTCATTCCTCAGAGCAAAGAACTCCAGCCAGAGATGGGAAAGCACCCGAGATGAAACTCACTGATGCAAAGTGACAACTTTAAACATACCTTGGGAAAGCAGGAAAATGCAGAAGGACTCAAATAACAAGAGGTTCATGGTGACAAACCTGGAGGAAAAAGAAAAAATCAGAAACATTTTGTCTGAGGGGCAAAAGTAACTCCTGCCCTGGGGAGAAGGGTGGGAAACAAGGAAAAGCCATGCAAATGATGGAATGATAGAGAAGAAAATATCTCAACATACTCATCTCCCTTCCCATCACAGCTGGAGAAAGCAGGCTCGGCAGGGGAGGGAGGGACTGCCTAGCCCTGCATCACCTCCTCTCCATGCCCACCCACACCACTACTCTTCTCCCTCTTCAGTGCTCCCTCCTCTCACAACTGAGTCCCACCAGGGCCCCGTGTCCCTCGGGAAGCCGGTGGAAAGCCAAACACAGCTCTCCTAGGGCTTCAGTGAGCACAGTCAGAGCCACATCTCTACGACCTCCCTCCCCATCGCTCTGGCTGAGATGTCCCTGCCGTGGAGCCCAGCCCAGGGGACCTGTCCCTCGGGTCCTGCCTCGAGCAGCGCTGCTGCCCTTCCCCATCACGGGTCTCCAACACCACTCAGCCACAGGCTCCTTCATGCCTTACGTTTTCCCCAGACTGGCTTTCTGGGGACATGTTTTTATGTATAACTGTTCAGCAAAGTCAATCTCCTGCTCATTTTTCCTTTGAAATCAGCGAGGCTGCCATCACATCATAGGTGGATTTCAGTGACACTTTCAAACATGTTCAGATTTAGACCAAATGTAACTGGCAGAGCTCTTTGCTTTCTATTTCAAACATGTATATTTATTTTTTCCTCAGATTAAAAGCACTCACTAGAGCATACTTGACCAGATTCCCAATGGGTCTCTGCCTCTGTCATTGCAAAAGCAGACTTTCTTCACATAGTTTAATACAAGTAAGTGTATTTCTTCATAACCAGTCTCTTAAACAATCGCTTTTCCAAGAGAACAGAAGGAGATTTTTCTGAGGAAAGACTTGTCTCTGCAGCAAATGATATACCCCTCACATCAGACAAGGCAAGATACCTGTAGCAGGCCATGTTTAATTATCTGCACAGGTCCACAATGAAGAGGGGATTAAGAAATCCCCTCCAGGGTTACCCCACTGGGGATTACAGACACAATAACACCGTGTCTTGCAGTGCCAGGTGCTTTACGAGCATCGCCCTTCATCGCATCCTCCCAATGCCCCCCCTAGACTGACATCATCAAATTAACAATTACAGGCTTGGGTAAGTAAAGAGAGGTCAACACAAAACATGACTTCATCAGGGAAGCCCTTGTGTCCCTCAGGAGCTTCAACCCCTGGCACATGCCACAGAGGCCAGGTCGCTCTTCTGCCATGCCCTGAGGACATTCCTTGTGGGAGCTGTTCCCAGAGTGCACATCACCCAAAGCAGGACGAGCCTCTGCCTGCAATCAGATGTGACAGGTGTGGTGGGATTTCAGGGTGTTTCTGAACAAAATATTGACAGGTTGAGATGTTTCTACAACTTGGTCTTATCTTGGGTTTAAATCCACTAATCTGCAGGATGAATTTTTTGCCTTTTGGCCCAGCCAGACTCTCAGCAGCAGGAATTGAAAGAAAGCTTCATCATCACCTGCTGCTCGTCAGCATTAGCCCAGGATTAGCAGCAGCAACCTTAGACAGCACCTTTGCCTGGGGGATAGGGTGGTGAGTGAAGGACCTTTTCATTTTATCTTCTCAGCCATTAAGAAAGGGAATTTTTTAAAATGTCTACATCGATCTCAAGTCAAAAGTAGTTTTTTTTTAAAACCACACTCAAGTCAAAACTCCTGGCATCTCCAACTCATTTTTCAAACTGTCCCCCTTTAATAGGGGAGAAAGCAGAAAAGATTACACTGCATATTCATTAAAACATATTCCCAACAAGCCAAGGAACCTCCTGTTACTGTTGAGGACACAGCCCCAGCTTGCTGAGGGGAGCTCACTGCTATGTGCTCATCTGATGTTCAGGTGTAGAGAGGGAAGAGAGGAGGCCATTCTTGCCGTCTCCTTTTTCAGTCTCTCTCAGCTTGTTTTCCATAAGTAAATTTTACCTTTTTCTTCTTGACAAGGTTTGGAGGCAGTGGGCAACTTCTGTGATTAGCCCCAGGCATTCCCTCTGCCCAGCCATGGGCATTGCCCGGGGGGAAGCTCACAGTGGGAGCTGAAGGGGGAGGAGGAAGACAACAGGGAAATGTTTAACACCTCCTAAAAAGAAACATCAGTGAAATTTCAGTCCAAAAGTTTTGACAATGTTTTCTCCAAGTGATAAACACTATTAAATTTCCATAAGATGTTCTGCAAAACCAGCTTATTTATTCTCCCCCACCCGATTCTGCAGCGAGGGAGTTTCAAGAGGCTCTTTTCCCTGTGGAATAAGGGCTCCTGCACATAAAGAAACCTTGATCTTGCAGCACTGCTCACAGGGGGTACTGTCAAAATCAACATACTGCAGATCAGGTCCTGTACGACCCACGAGTTACACAACAGAAGACACTTTTCTGACCTGAGAGCTTTTGCTAAACTTGTTGTGTAGTTTGCTCTGACAGAAGCGCTCATGCTACTGCCTTTGCCTGTGCCTCGATCAGCAGGAACGCCTCCATGAATATCTCACTTTTTTATCTTTTGCCACATGCAAACCCACCTAAGGGAGCCAGAGCCTACCTCAGCATCACAAGCACTTGATGCTTGCAGCACCAGGCAGCCAGTATGGATGCTGGGAAGAAATGTTTTACAGAGTGGCTGAGAAGAGGGGAACAGTGATCTGCAGGCATTTGGTGTCTTAGGACAAACAACAGCGTAAGAAAATAAACAAGTAAACAATATAATTGTTCTGAGGTTACAAAAGCATATATGTAACTTGGTCACATATCCTACTGAGAACTCATTCAAGCCTATAAGTTCTGGAACAATTACTGTAATTTTTTTTGTCACCCCTCACCTGAGCTGTGCAAATCTGGGAAGGGAATCTCCAGCTGGGTGTCTGGCCTGACCTGCACTGCTTTGCACCAGCCAGAAACATCCACACTCGAGATGCATCACCTACTGATGTACCTATGCCAGGAGCAAGTGTGAATGGTTCCCAAAGAAAGGGGTGGGACAGCTGTCAGCTTCAGTGATTACCAACAGCAGAGGCTGAAGAGAGAAACAAAAAAAATCCCTTTTTAACTTCACTTTAGTACACTTTAGTATTCAGTGTAGCTCTCACAATATGATACAGTGGAGATCATCTCATACCTATCACCTTTTATTAAACCAACCCCAATGCACGTCTTATCTCCCTGCTCCATCTCTCTGAGCCCCAAAGAACAAGCTACAGCCCAGGAATTATCTCCATGGCATCACTCCCACAAACATATACAAGCTGTTACCTGCATGCATTTTCAGGACAGTGGGCTGTGGGCCCTTCCTAAAAAAAACTTCTTAAAGGCTCTACTATACAAAGCAGGGATCTTCCACATGGGGTTTTTTGGTTTGTTTTTTTTAAGAACTCTGATAGGGTCAAGAGAGACTGACTTTCTAAGCCATTCCATCTACTTATTCCTCTTAGAGTCTTACTGGAAGACCCAGACATCCTTAAGAGCACACACTGAAGGTAATGTGGTCGATACCTCAGCACACAGGTTGTGAGGAGTGGACACACACACTCCCTCTCCAGCATAGCCCTTGCTGAATAAAGTGGGAAAACCTGATTGTATGGAGGACTTGTCTCACTGCGATGCCTCATCTTTACTACGCAAAATTAACAAAAAAGCTACTCTCATTTCTTTAATGAAATACAAGTACCTGGACACGTTACAGGTATCTTCCCAGGTCCTTCAGCCCTTCCTTGATCAGGTTTTGTGTCTTCTGCAGAAGGATTTTTATGAAGGACATGAGATATCACCTGTCGGAAAGCCTGCCCCGGCGGGCTCAGTGCCTTCCCCTGGCCGCACCCCAAAAGTGCTAGAAAGAAACCAAGTAAAGCACTAGAGCACGGGCCGAGTCTGGTTTCCTGGGCGGTGGGGTTTTGTTAATTTACGCAGCATGGCGCTATTTATTTATTTATTGAAGTGATCGGATTCACGCTGTGTTTCGGCCGAGCTGCCGCAATCCCCGCACTGAGCTCGGGGGTCCCTGAGGGGGGAGCACAGGCACAGGGCCGGGGCTCCTCCTGACCCGGGACGGGACCACGGCTGCAAAACCGGCCTTTTGGGTGCCCCCTGCCCCCTCCTTCCTCCCTGCCCCCGGCTGCACGGGGCTCTGAGCCGGCTGTGGCATCCCCGCTGCCCCGCCGAGGGAACAGGAAGGTGTCGCCGCCGGCATCGGCTCGAGCGCTCCCCGGGATGGCTCCCCCGGGCTCCACCGCCTCCCGATCCTGCTGCCCGCCGGGCTGGGGAGGCAGCAACCCGGGGCAGCCGGCGGAGGAGCCGGGCGGGGGCTGCCCTCGCCCCGCGCTGCACGCCCGGCTCCACCGAGGGACCGCACCCTCAGCGCCCCTGGTCCCCGCACGGTCCCTACCTCGCAAGCCAGAGGCTTAAGATGTTAGCAATTAAAAAATGAGGGGAAAAAGCGCTCCGAGCCGCACTTTACCTTTTCTCGGCAGACTCTGCACAGCCCTTGAGCACCTGTAGGGTTTGCGAGCAGCTTCTCCCCCACTTGGATTTATACCGAGTTCAGCTGTGACAGCCTCTCCCCTACATCGCCCAGAGCTTGACACCCACAACTGCGAGCTGGGAGTGGGCGAACAAGTCCAGGAACACCGACACTGCTGCAGGTTACACTGCAGAGGAACACTGGTGGATCCGCTCACCCAGCAGGGTCCGAGCAGCCGAAAGTGTCAGCAGCCCTGGAGCGCAGCCAGCAGGGCTGGCAGCAGCACGGAGCAGAAGTGCAGCCGCACGCTTACCCTGCCTCACAGCAGCCGCGAAGTAGTTTCAGGTAGGATTCAACTTTGAGAATGTTTTTTCCTAATGCTTGTTTTTCCCCAGAAAACTCTTTGGAACCTGTGAGTAAAAGTACCATATTCACACCTACTACACCTAGAGGAACAATGCAGGGGGCCCGTTTTAAAAATTATGTTTTGTTATTATGCTATTATGTGCCATTACGGGGAGTTGCACAAGGCTGAGTACTTTTAGTCAAAGAAGAGCTTGCACACCTCTTCCCACACAAAACCTAAATACAGATCAGTAATTTTCTAATTGTACAGACAAAACACTCCCTCGTGTCTGCCTCACAGTATGTAGAGTTAGGAATGGAACACACCAAGTGCTAAATAATAAATCATTTTGGTCGAACCCCATGAGCAAAGTATACTCTAGTTCCTCCAACAGTGATTCATAAATGAAAATTATCTTGTAAGGCTAAAAAAATGCCATTGTTTTGCAGTGCTATGTAATTTTTATTAATTTTATACTACTTCCCTTTCAAAGGTGCTATGTTATTCTAGACTTCCAGTTCACTTTTTTTCTTGTCCAGAGGGGAACGGAGAAACTTTTCAAGAGCACGGATGTTATTGTCAAAGTGTTTCATATAATATCGTTTGTTCAGAGATAATCATACAGACATTTACTTCAAAATTAGATTAACTTCAAAATTAGATAAATATAATCCGTAAGTGATAGTTCATCACTTCAAGAAAAGATTTCAAGTAGCAGAAAAAACAATGCAAGAGGAACTCCACTGGGTTTCCATACTTCTTGATTTGTTCCTACATCAGCATTCCCAAAGAGTTCATCTGAAATGAAGGGGTGAACTAAATACTTGAACCAGATGAAGTCTTTTACTTCTGCAATTACTGCCAGGTGCTTTTGTGCTGTACCATACAGACATGTCCATGTGAAACATCAACCACTGCTTTCCAGGTTTTTTTAACCTGAGTAGAACAAGCAACAATTCACTTTTCCTTTCTCCTGCTTATAAAATGCAGATAAAGTGGCTGCTTTCGGCTACTGCAGTCAAAGTCCTCTTCTGAAATGCAGTGACTAGTTGCTAGGACAGGGAGGATGTGGACAAATGAACAAGAGGTGTGGGAGGACTAAAGCATCTGTGAGTTGCTCTGCATGTGGGCAAATGTGTGCAAGTCACCCTTGTCCCAAGGAGTCAAAGGACACTTGACACAGACACAATCTTGGTTCAGAACCAGGGGCACAAACAACTCTAGAAACCCAAGTACAAGCCTTCATCTAATTCTTAGTTACTGCAAGATGATGCAACAAAAACTAAGAGGCAGGGAAAAAAAAGAGGAAGCAATTTAAGCGTAACAAAACATTAAGTCAAAGAAAAATATTTCATTTTCACAACAAGTTTAATCTCAAGATTCTTTCAATTCACAAAAGCCCAAACTTAAAATATATACTTCAAGTGGACAAAAAGGCTGACCCTGCAGTTTCAATCAGCAAACATCTACTGTGTTCCATGAACAATAATCTGGCATTCCTGAATCAGTCAAAAATGACAAGCAGGTATTCAACTAGAGAAATACTGAAAATCTGTTAGTAATTTGATTCAATTTTTGTCATGTCCCAGAATGGATCTTTTCTATTATGATGTGAAAACTTGATGGCGTAGAAATCCTGATGATGTAGCTACAGACAAAACTGCTCTAATACAATTCACTTCAAAATAATATTCACAGATGCATATTATACAGCATAAGTCTGAAGAAAGAACTGTGCACAATGAAGTGTTTACTGATTTTAGAGAGAACTACAACTATGCAGTCCAAGACAACATTCAACCTTTAATGATACTGAACTCAACTTTCTGAAGAACAAATCTTGGTCTAACTTCAGACCAGGAATTAGATTGAAAAAAGAGTAATCAAGAAAAGATGCAGTTTTTAAAGTAGTATTAATGGTACCAAATTTAAGTAAGCTTTAGGATTACAGTAATTTCAAATGCAAATCTGCAGAACAGACTCACAATGAAATGGCCATTCCCTAAACTTCTGTGCATTCAACAGGAAAATAAAAACACTAAGTTTAGCAGCACATGGTGGCATAAAACAAGAACAGAGCAGAAATTTCAGCTTGCAGTTTTGCAATCCTCTAAGTTACATACTTATGTCACAATAACAATCCAAGCACACAGATAGATGCAAGTACTTAAACAGTAGAATTTCCATGAAGTGACCTCATTTTTTAAGCTGAAGGATACTCTTTATCTTCCAAAAAAGGAACTGCAGCAACTTGGTGGAGATGCAAATGAAATGCTGCATGTCAGAGACTTAGTGCTTCAACAAACTTTGCATTTCAGTGAATCCATCTGGATTCCCAAACTTGTTTAAAAGAAAGAGTAGGACTTGTTCATGCTTTTTAAGCTGTGGAATAAGCAGAAAGAATTAAAAATATACAGTTCCATTTTTTCTAAACTGCTGATTTCAGATCAGGGTAAATCCCAACATTACAAACTCAGCTAAGTCCCATATTAGTTCAATAATTATACAGTTCCTTTCTGTTGTAAAATCTGCTGGAGGGGAAAAAAGCCAGGTGGAAGTGTAGCTGACTTCCTCTTGGCCATGTAAGGGTTCCTCCTCCTTTTTTTTTTTTCCTGAAGCAGCTTCCTCAAACCTAATTGATGAATTACTGAAATCAGGACCGAGATCAGGATCTTAAATTAGTTGAGAAGAGTGACACTCCTCAGACTTCACACTCTAGAAAAATGAAGGAAGAGCTGTACGCAGGGCAAAGTAGAGACTAATGAAGTCCGTGGGGTCTCTACACTATCCTCCCTCAGCTTCAGGGTACTCTAATTACTGCCATGTATAAAAGCCCTGAGAAGTGTTAAGGATACACTTAATATATCTTCCATGTTTCAGTTAGCTATTATCCCCCTACTCCCATTTGCTTCCTACACAGGGTTTCTTTTAAATGCTGGAAACATAAGTAAGAAAGTATTGCTTGGACTGAATCTTACTTGCACTTTTAATTCTGCGCAGCAGCATTTGGTCTCACCTCCGTTACCTACAAAAAATGGAGTGAAGTATCAAAATATGCATGTACACTGCTTCCCTAATTTAAGAGGTGACATGTGGAATTGTCCAAGAATTTTAGAAGGAAAAGTCACTTAGACATCCCATGTGCTTGCAAGTTCTTCAGAATAAACAAACAGAAGTAATTAAGTGAAAGTATGTACCTTGATGTTCACTATGTGAGTTTTCAGCACTGCAGGATTTGACCAAACCCTCCTTTAGAAGTTGGTCAGCTACATTCAGATTACCATTGTTGAAGTGTTTCTCCACTGTTACTAAATTAACATTTCCATTAATCCCTTTCACTGTAATTGTGACATACTGCTTCAATAACAGTCTTTTCAACTTGTCAAGCACTAATGGAGACCACTCAGCTTTCTCTATTCCTGAAAAAAAGGACAATCAAGTTTGTTATATAAATAATTTTTATAACTTGAATCTTACATACATGTTTTGGAAAATATGATGCTAAAATGTCCTAATATAAACAGCTTAAATTCTACAGATTATGAACTAAAAACGTGTTTTCTATAACAGCTTTTGCCATATTTACGAATACACTATTTCAGCAGATCATCATGTTGTTTACCACTATTAAGGAATGAACACTACCACCAGAAGAAGTACAAATTTATAATATTCAAGAAAACGAGTCAGGGGGTTTTGGGGGCGCGTTTTTTTTCTTATTTTGGGGAGGGTTTTTTACCTGCAAGTGAACATGTAATTGTCTGAAAAGGCAGCTTTAAATAGGACTCGGTGATTGGCAGCACCTTTGAAAGTGGTAACGTTTCTGTGTTGCCATAGTCTCCATACAGTACTTTCACTGAAGACTGGGAAGCTTCTAGAACAACAGCTCTGTACCACTGGCCATTACCTGAAAAGATTGGGACAAGAATAGTCAAGTGTAAAGTATCATCTCACAAACAGAGTTTATCCCGAGAACAGGAATCTGTAGAGTTATTGAGGAGTTTTTAAATAATGTTGTGTTTACATAAAAGGCCAAATGACAAGAAGCAGGCCCTTAAAACTTAGTTCACTAAGCCTGGACATCTTGTTAGGCCGAAAAGGCTGAAGGATCAGTTATCACAGCCAGTGTCACTGCCCCACACCTGCACAGAACAACAACCCACCCAGGCACCCAGAAACCACAAGTGGGTATGTATAGATACAAGTGCACCATTGCTCTGCCTGGACTTTTATGCCAACCTAAAGAGTAACTAGTTTTCTTTCCACTTTTCCACTCCGTACATTTTTCAGCACACAACCTACTCCTTATTTCCTCTCCCAGACTGTCAGGCAGTTTCTTTGCCAGGCTGTCCTTTGTAGCAGAATTAAGAGATCTGTAAGTACTTTCAAGCTGGTGTTTTTCCTTTTTCTGAAGCAAAAAGGAAAGCTGTGTTTTACACTGGTCAAGGAAATGAGAAGGACAAACAATTGTCTCACCTGAAAACTGGGCACAACAGGCTTCACCCGGTTTTGGCTGGAAGGGCTGTTTGGTACAAGATCTACAATAGTCTTCCAGTGAAATCATCTCCCTAAAAAGCTGCTTTTGACCTACAGAAAAAAACCCATTCAGTAACTAACCACATTTGGGTATAATGAAGAGCATACTAAAGTTTTAAGCTCCTTCTGACTGGTATTAGGAACAGTGAACACCTTTTCTTACCTTTATTTGGAACTGGTACAGCATAGAACAAGTCTGGGCTTACAACTTCTGTTACCCAGACAGACATAGTTTCATCTACAGACAATTCAATTGACTTCCAGTGTGCAAGGGAGGTTGCTAAGAGAAATTGTAAGAAAATGCAGTGTTACCATTGTCCTCCAAGCACAGACATATTTTAAGTAACTTTTTTTATTTGTATTTATAGCAACTTTTTGAATTTCACGGACAACCACGTCCTCCCTTCAGGGAGACAAATCTAAACCAAGGTAATTGATGCTTAATTTGCTGTTCATAAATTCTTGGCATATAAAAGTAGCTAAAGTAAAAAACACCTCAGAAAAAATAAGATATTGGAAAGCAAACATGGGAAAAGCGTCCACCATAGAAAATTTCCAGTCCTCTAACCCTCAAAGAGTCAAACAGTATTCAAGTAAGACAAACACAGTGATTTTTATCTTTCTCTTTTTGTCTGTAATGCCACCTGCAGGGCAGCTGGCGTTCAACTGGAAGAACTGACAATACAATCAAAACCATGCATATTTATTATTAACTATAGTTCAACAAGAAAATAACAGTTAAATGCTGAAATACTGAAAATTCTTGTTCAATCTGAAAGGTAATATTTCTTTAATTACCTTTTTGGTCAACAGACTTGTTTGGAAAGTCATTTTTATCTTTCAGAATTTCCTTTACAGCCAAATTTTCAGAAGTTAATATCTCATTGATCACTTTCGGACAGTCTGTGGAATCGTCAGTAAGCACTACACCTGCCCCATCTTCAGAAAGGGAAGTTACTGTGGCTTGAAGCTCTAACCCTGAAGTGTACATATGAAATGTTGTTGTAGCTTCTGGATTCCATTTGCTATTAGCAGGCTTTATACCTAGGAAATAAAATAACTGTTAAAATACCTCCATTCATTAATATTGACTTTCTTCAACATTACAATTTCCTTTAAAAAACGCTTTTTTTATTATATTTCTTTAAAGCGTAACTTGAAATATCAAGGCTACTTTTACTACCCTGGGGAAACACATTGTCCTTCATCCTGTTAACTGGTCTCCCTCCTCCTCCTTTCTTGTAAATGACCGCATTTCCTCAGGATTCCCGAGTTTTGTTTTCTGTGTTTTATGATCCTACCAAGTAAATCCCTTGCCTGAGCACAAACAACACTATTAAGACTGGTTTTGGATCAGTATAATAAGGCCTTTTTATCAAAGGTGCAACAAAACCAAAGTGTTTTACGGGTGAGTGGGGGAACAGCAAAAGACACTTTAATGAAATGTGGTTTGGAGCTTTTTCCTGTTTCCACATTTTTCATTTTTAAACCAAGTAGACTACATCAGAAAGAAAAATTCTGCAGAATTTTGAATGATGTGGAAAAGGAATTTGCAGAAGATTGAAAAACAGCAGTACAGTGCCAAACTCTTCAGGAGTCAAATGAGAGAGAACTGAAAGGCCAGCTTGCTTCATTAAAACAGATTAGCTCCTTTGCCTGCAAAAATTTTGAGAAATAAAGTTGCACAAAAGCACATTGACTCCTAGCAAGGCAGCAACCAAAAGCTAGTAAGCACTACATATGAAGCAGCACTAAACAAGTCCCCTTTGACCAGTAAATCAAGTCCATGCAGATCACTTCAGAGAAGTGGTGGGAGCTCAGGGAAAAGAAACAAACAAATTCCAAACAGAGTTCTGTACAGTACTCCCTGTCATCACCTCCTTCCCCCAAAGCAGCAAGTCTCTAAATGCAATAGCTCTTGTAAGAGAAAGAATCCGTAAGAAGATTCACCTGAGAGCCAGCATTTAATTGCTTGAAATGGAAGTTTTAGGAATGAAGATGAGATCTGTCGTATTTTATCCAGTGGTACTTCCTCAGTATTTCCATAGTCCACAAAGCTCACTCGAACACGTCCATCTGAAGTGACATTTTGCACCACGGCACGGTACCAGTTATCATCCTCTAATTTTAAAGGAGTTTAAAAAAAAAAAAAAATTACTTCACACATTTGGTAAGACTACCAGCATTCATTTGTTAGTAAATTAATATAATTCTTTGCTATCCTCTGCCAATGCAAAGTATCAGCTAATTTTTTATGTTCACCCCGTAAAAAATATTTTAGCCTGTTACTTGCCAGAGTAAAAAGCACAGCAAGGGTCTCCATTCTTAGGCTCAAAAACATCTGGTGGAGTTTTCCGACAGTATTCAGACAATGATTTGTTAAGTGACTTTAGAGCAAGTAACTCTGAAAATTAGAAAGGAAAAAACCAAATATGAGATCAACAAAAGAAGCTGACTTGACCTTTATCAATACTGTTCTCTGTATAACATACTTGTAAACCTTCAAGTAGGTTTCCTTCAGTATTCCTTGAGTAGATAAGTCAAGGAATAGACATTCCTTGCTTTTTAAGAACTGCCCCATATTTTTTGTTTGAATGCTTTCAGCTTCCACTTCAGCCACTGAATTTTGTCACATTCTTTTTCTAGCAGTTGAAACGCCAGTGCTCATCAGAAGTCCTTATATAGACTTCTGATAAACAAGAATTACTTTTTAACTTACCAAGTCTCAATAGCTGCATTTTCTCATTTTCATGTTATAATTACTGGATCTTTTTAAGTTTATAAATAACAAGAGAGTACTAGAAGAGAGCTCCCGTAAATATTCTTAGCACAGGGAGCATGTCTCTTACTTGCTGTCTTGTATTTACAGAATCACAGAATCATCAAGGCTGGAAGAGAGCTTCAAGATCATCCAGTCCAACCATCAACCCAGCACCACCATAATCACCCCTACACCATGTTCCCAAGTGCCACGTCCAGACGCCTCTTGAACACTTCCAGAAACAATGACTCCACCACCTTCCTGGGCAACTTATTCCAATACCTGGCCACTCTTTCAGTGAAAAAAATTTTAAGATATCCTTTGGCTAGGTTATAGTAGCTCTTTCACTTTCCTCTATATTCTTAGATTAGGTTTTATTTAACTGCTTATCTTCAACATTTTCACATTTGAATCTCAGAGTCACTACATTGACCACGATCCAATTTCTTTGTCACTCCACTTGTATTCTTAGATGAAAAACTCAGAGGTAAGCCTTCATGCTATAAACTTACTTGAAATAGTCATTCATTAGAACTATAATAAATGACAAATCAGAAAGCAAAGAAACGATCAGAAAGAAAAAAGCTGAATAAACTTACCATGGCTATTTGAAATCTGACAGTAGAATTCTCCAGGAGTGTACACTGTACACACTATGACACTGAGTGTTTGGTTAAGAGTTAAATTAATCCACTTGCACATACTTTTGTTTGTTGTGTCCTCTGGAGAGAAAAGTAGAGAACAAAAAGAAATTAAAATAACTTTTACAGGAAAAAAAAATTATACATCTTGAATGCTCATTCATGTCCTCCAATTTGTTAAAAATAGTCCAACAGAGTAATTAGCAGTAAGAGCCTCTTAGCAGAGTAAAGCCAAGTAAGAGAAATATGCCAGTTCTTTAATGTATTTCTTCACTACCAAAAAGAGCAAGCCATAAATAACAGGGAATAGTAATCACACAAAGGAGTAAAGACTGGGTGGCAACACCCTAAGCAAGAGGGACACTGGAGAACCTTGGTTCCTGGAAAACAGGGTAGAGAGCATAGAAGAGGGAAACATCTCTCACCAAGAGTACTGGAAACAATCTAAGGAGTAAGAAAAAGAAAGATTAACAGAAAGATTGGTTGCAGAAATTTGGACTGTATATTATAATCAAGTACCTGAAAGAAGCTTATCATTTAACCCAAGTTGTGGAATAGATCATGGGAACACAAATTACAGCACATTGGAGAACACACTCTGTTTAAAACCTGCATTCAACAGCTCCTACTCAGTGCAGGAAATTTAAAAGTGGTAAGAGGTAACCAAGAAACCTAGGAAATAAAACAGGTCCTGGATGAGGGCCATAGATCAAAATGTGTTTGGAGATAGCCAGGGAAGTTACTGTTCATATGAATTTTATGTAAGATTCCCTACTCTTCGGAACAAAGACAAGGAATAGTCGTGTCCTGGCCAGAAGGCATATAGTGAGGAAGATCAAAATTATTTGAACATAGACTTGACAAAAAGACCTCCCCTGTTTTCAGTACCAATGGATCAGAAGAGAATATGTATATTTGCCAGACACAGGATGGAAAAAAGGAACTTAACATGCTTCATATGAGAGAAGCCAGGAATCTTCCCCAAAATTTCAAAGAACTACACATCACTTTTGCAAATCTCTCAGATCGAAGCTTTGGCCACTAAGTGCAAAAAAGCCATTTAGGCATAGCTTTGAAGCTTTAGAAGCTACTGCAGTCAAATTTTCAAGGACTAAGTATGTGGGTTTATGTGTAAAATACAGGACAACGAAGATAAAAACAGAGGAGATACTATTTGCACTAATGGACAAGAGCATAAGAACAAGCAGGTACTAACTAGTCATACCCTACTTCAACCAAAAGTTTTAAGACTTCTAACCAGAGTAAGTACCAACTTCCGAAAGTAGGCAATTAAAACTTTGTTATGTATGCACACCTGTACACACAGACATACAGACACCATACTCACCACTGGCTTGCTCAGCATTATTCATTCTGGCTGCTGGCAGGGCCATCCTCAGTTCCTCAGCTGCAAAGCCTTCCTCTATGAGGTGGCTTGATATATTTATTACTGGAGTAACTGATGCATCTGTAAGTTCCACCACAGATGTAGAACTCTCTTTATCCACTACTTTTACTGTCAACACTTTGTCTTTCACCAGTTCTTTCATATAAGAAGTACCTTCTGAGGTCCAGGTTCCTGATGGTGGCTTTACACCTAAAAAGTCACATAGTACGGAAAGATTTTGAGGTCAGTCCAAGGCTCACCAGCGTGTGGAAAGGTTTCCCCAACAACAATTGCAAGTACATTATGAAAGATTTGTCACATTTTGTAGATATGCCACGACAGTTAAGAATTCTGGAAATAATGCCTATCATTGCCTCCATCCTTCCCCATATTTCCATGTAAGGTACTACAGGTGTGATGGTTATATAAAACCACTTGTTTTCCCTCTATCTAGTTTGAAACTGCTTATCATTTATCACATACCTGCCAGGCTACATCTTATGGCTTGAGCTGGCAGGTCCATTAAGCTTGGAATTATAGGACGAAGTCTTGTCAGTGGAAGAGAGTCTGAATTACCATAATCCATATAGTTCACCAGAACAGTATCTTCAGAAGCATATGCTGTAACAGCAGCACGATACCAAAGATTGTCTTCTAGAAAGAAAGGTACAGATATTCTTCTACAGATGTAACTTCTGAGAACAGAATTACTTTTTTAGATAGACCAGTATAAAAATACATCTATTTCAGTACTATTCAGGACTACCAGCTCTTGGCTAAGTAACATTTTGAGATGCAGTCTATCAGAGCAGCATCATTCCATATAACCCCATTTCTTCTGTGCTTTTTCTGGGGTCTGAAATTTCAAGGATATACTTACTTTCAACCCTGGGGAAATAGTACTTACCAACATAAAACCCCCAAATTTCTGCATGATCTCTTAAAAAGATCTTCTAAATAATCGAGTTTAAGAGTTTGCTCAGTGAAAGGACATTTAAAATTAGTACTTTATATATATCATTTTTTAAATCACTACCGAGCATTATTCACAGCTAAAAACCAGACACAAATAAATTCTGTATGAAAGATTTCTAAACATAGTTATAAAAAAATGTTTTCTTTTTTGTAGTAAATTTAAGTGACACCCATTAATATTTTCACTCCATTTTTACCTGTGAACTGGGCACAGCAGGCATTTCCAGCAGCAGGACGGAAAGATGGACTACTGGGAAATTTGTCACAGTATTCATTAAGAGATGCTTCAAGCTCAGCAAGTTGACCTGATGTTAAAATACAGAGGTTTTGGAACACAGCCTGTCTTGCAATTATTACAAAGTAATTAAGCTCAAAGCCTAGAAGAACATCTTGTAGTCTAATGGAGATTATTTCAAATGTTTAACATTGAACAGGCTAGGGCTCTTCCATCAGTAAGATCGAACAGAGTCCTCATGTGACTCTGAGGAATCACAGCAGTGAAGAGAACGGACAGGGAAAACCAGTGATGGACTTTCAACAAAGGGACAAAGCTGAAGCCAGTGGATATTGAAAGCAAGCTAGTGGAGGTTTTCCAGAAAGAAAACAAAGGAAGACAGCTCTTCCAACAACAGGTAAATGATAAGGTAGGTCAGGTCTTCCCTAAAAACATACTCTGCTATTGGATTACCCAGAATTAAAAGGCTGCACAAGGACACACAAGAAAAACCCACTGTAGGAGATACACCAGATCATATCCAGCTGCCAAAGCCCTTTTAGCTGAAAAAACCATGCTGGCTCAGTTAGTACTGGGTGGAGGATGCATCTCACCAACTTACTGTGCTCTTTATTTTCCCCCAGACATCTGTTTATGGGCACTATGGAAGATGCACCTCAAGTCCCTGCAGCCTTGTGCTCTGGCCCACTAGGGAGTCACTTAAAAGTCTTACGTTTTCCTTTATCAGGAAATCCAAAGCAGGGTTTGGGCACTGGCCTTCTCATACTATGTAACAAGGAAGTTCAGTCCATGCACCCAGTTTTTAAGGAAATACTTGTTAAACACTGTTATAGGGAATAACGAGGTATTATAGGAATAAACAAAGTCATTACAAATTCAAACACATTTCTGGAACACATGGGTGAACATATTTGACATTAAATATTTGTGATACAAATTGACTTCAGATTGTTAAACTTCAAGCCATATCATCTTTCTACTTTGCACTACCCAAACTGCCCACAAATTATCACCTTTCAGGTTAGTAAGTGATATTAACATCTAACACTGACGAAAGTTATCCTCTGTAACAGCATGGCTTTTAACTGACTGAGGCATGGATTAAAGTCACAGGCAATCCCTATTTCAGGTCAACCCACAAGGACAGCAGCACCTTTCTCCAGCCACTCTCTACCCAAAAGAAAAATGCCATACTAGGCATCCTACATCCCATTTCCAACACATCACTTACGGGCACTTTGCATCCGCTGACAAAAAAAGGTGTCTGGATTTTGAATGTGGGAAACCACACCAGAAAATTCATCTCCGATACTTAAAGAGACAAACTTGGCAACTGAATTAGCACAGTGAGGAGAGTCTTCAATCTCAGCCACTTTTTTTTCACTTCTTTTTGAATCATTTTCTGATACTGTACATAAAAAAGAAAGAAGGTTGCCAATCAAAAGCTAGCTGACTTTGAAAATATAAACATACTGAAATAGTTTATTCTTTTTGTTGATGCTTTGACTTTGAAGGTTCCTGCCATATTATGAAATTAATGCTCACATAATAATCACTAAACAAATATTTCATACTCTTAAGAAGTGTATGAGCTGATGTCAACCAGTGACCTGAAGGAAGCTCCATTAGCCAATATTTTAAGTATGAGGTGACGCTAGTGAACAGCTAGAATATCATGCAACATGGGAGGACCTAAAATTCCCTAAGTTTAGTTTGATTTGCTTGCTTACCACTTGGAGAGTCTCCTTCTTTGGCATCACTTCCTGGAGTTAAATGAGGCTTCATTTCTAAGGAAACCTTATTTAGGCAGTCTCCTAAAATACAGATGTGAGAGTGATTTACCATACAAGACAGCAATCAGTTAGTTTCATTTCAGAACCATCCTCTGAGCTTGAGCTATATCCCTATAATAAGGTGAGCATGTTCTACTTATTTTTTCAGCACTTAATATGTTTAAAATGCAAAGCAAAAATAATTTCAGAGTAGCTCAACTACTTGAGTTTTCTGAACACATCCACAACTCCAAGACTGTTTCACTGTATAAAAGGAGCAAACCAGTAACAATGAACATTTACTTGCAGTAACTAAAGACTGTTAGCTGAAAAACTGATTGCAGCTTTTCGGACCCAAGGATACATAACTTACCTCAATATTTACAACACTGAGTATGTAATGAGTTACCAAGATTTACAAAGAAATCTTGACGTAGCTGTTACATATTCCATTTCTGATACATGAAACAGTATTCCAAGCTTTCAATACCATTATTTTCAAATGAAAATCTCAGTACAGGTGTCTAAGTTGCTTGTAAAGTCATGGAATAAATACATGGAACATTTAAGAACACAGTGATACTTATGTGATCTTCTCTCCAAAAGGTTGGCAAGTTATTTATCACTTCGCCATCAGTGTGCTGTGAAGCAACCAAATGTGAAATATGCCCAGCACAATCCCGAATCAGTTGAATTTACATGGCACTAAGGTGAACCATCCTTTGGCCGACTGCGTAGTACGACATGGAGATAAGCTTCCTGCACGTGAGGAAGTTTAGGAAGCTAAGAGGATCAACCACCACATCCTTCAAAGTTTCTGTGGGCTGCACAGCAATGAAATGAACGTGCTCTTAGCACTACGTTGTTCCTGCTCTGCAGCCAGAGGAAAACCTAAACAACAGAGTCTCCCAAATGACAAAAGGTACACCTTGCATGTATTGATCTGGTTCGACAATCAAAGCCACCCAGCTCAACTGAAAATCTGAATTTTGACTCCTCAAAGGTCTGGTGCTTGGCTTGTCTCTCACTGAGGCTTGCTAAGTTAGAAATACAAACATGCTTGTAGAATTCTCCAACTAAGACAGCAATATCCAGTGATTGTACTTTCTCTGGGATACTTTAGTGAGCATGTATGAAATATAATGAAAGCTGGTAAAATCCTATGTGGAACTAGAAATTGATACTGTAATTTTTGAAGAGTTAAAAATGCATGAGGTAAAGAAACAAAATTTTACCAAATTTTCATGCATCTATAAAACCAGAAAAACAAACAAGGTAATCCAGAACACACTGAAGTTAATACAATTCTATTGGACAAGTAACCTTACTAAAATTTAAGGTTATTAAGCTTAACAAGGTATTTCAGCTACTGACATTTTATGGAAAGATGAAATAAAATAAAATTTTAAAAAGTCAATGCAGAGGTTGGCAGAGTGACAAGAAGGAGAAGAGCAAAAGAAAAAACTCTCATCTTTTACAGGTGTTGGGAGGGATGTGAACATAAAAGCCTTATTTGTGTTGAATTTTTTTCTCCACACAACCAAGTACTTACCAGAATCTGGAAGAACAACATCTACAGCAAAACTCAACCTCACTTCCTCCTGTAATATATCAACAGCAGTTACTGAACAGTGCTTTCCCATGAGCTGGGAAGAAAAGCTGGCAATGCTTTCATTCCATCCTTTTCCTTTTGGATCATAATTAGCAAAGGAACACTTAGTGGACTGGAAATATAATTAGAACCAGAGGGGACAGCAGATTGTTTGCCCCTATCTAAGTGACTAAATTAAGGCCTTCAGAAATATCACCTTGTGGATAAAAGTGAAAGCTGCTGTTGGGACTTGAAGTGCTATCAATTCAAGCAACTTCTTAACTGTCTTCTAAAGAATTAGGAAATTAAGACAAAAAGCAAGAATCCACAGAACCTGAATTACCCTATTTAAAACAGCTACAAGGTATGTTTAAACTGGAGTTCAGCTCTAGCTCTTTGTAGTAACAAACAAAAGAGAAGAACTTTTTATCACTTCAAGAAACACTGCAGAGATATACTGAACATGAATGAAAAACAAGTGCTGAAACTCACACATTCAGCTCTTCACACCTGTTTTACAGGACAACTCAGCTAAAATTCCCACTTATGATGCTCTCATAAATAAGAATTGACTTCCACCTGCTTCCTTGTAGCCTTAACACCCCAGAGTAGATTATAGCTACTGCTTTAACTGCTGGCATCCATTTCTTAGAAGTCTAATAATTTCATGTAGCCCACCTAAATATCACTCAACATGGAATCTAAGCTCTCTTACTTTTGCAGAACTTACGTGAGCTTCAAAAGGTGAACAAGGAAAAAAAAACCCTTCTGTTCTTTGAAAATAAACTGACTGCAATTTTTTTATTCATATTGTACAACCGTTTGGTATAAAAGGCCCTCACCATCACTTGATCAGATTCATTAGAACTCAGTCACAAGTACCCACACACAAAAAACCAGGATGAACTAACAGAAGTCTCATGACATGAAGCCTCCTTTCTAAATTTCTTCAAAAAGTTAAACAGATGAATAAACTACTTCAAAGAGGTACATGACAAAGGAGTTCCCTGGTACAGTGTAAACATGAGGCTAGTTGGAGGTAAGCACGTTTATTCACCTTCATAAATGTGATCCCAAGAAACCACAAAGACAGAAAAATCAACTCCTGCAGAAGACGGGAAAAAATGTCTGGCTCAAAGTAAGATCAAGAGAGGCTTCAAAACATTACAAAGGAGAACTGTGTCATCTTTAGATCCTGCTACAGCAAAGAAACAACAGCTTATCTGCATCTGTTACTGTACAATACTACATTAAATGTATTTCTCTAATAAATTTCCAAGGCTCCAAGCATCAGATCATGATTTTTTCACAGAAAACAAGGCACCAGAAGGTTTCTGAATTGGACACACTACATCTGTTTCCTTCCCACAATGTTTCTCTAGCCACATCATACATGTCTTAAAACTTTTTCACAGGTATTTTTTCAAATCAAACCAGGGTTGTCTGATAGTGCTTCTAAGGGCTCTAGAAGTAACATTTTTCTGAATGCATCTCCCAGTAACTTTTCATTTGAAGCACTGACCTTTCTAAAAGGAGAAACTTGTTCCTTTCCTGCACACATTAAATTAAGCACATTGCCACTCACTCACAGCAGACTCATTCGAGACATAATCAAGTTTGCATTCCATACCTTCAGATAAACTCCCTTCTCGGTTTTGCTATTACTTAAACTGTAATCAAAGAAAAATATGTCAATTTTGAAGAATCAAAGACTGATAAGTAGCATTAATAATACAGTGTACTTGCAAACAGAAATAAAAGGCTGTGTTCATAGCATGTGATTTTTGTCAACCCTTATTCCTCATCCAAGAAAATGCAGAATGACAAATATGTTAATTCCCTATCAAGCAACATCTGGTGTGTTTTTCCTGATAAATTAATTTTGATTAAAATGAAGAAGAAACCTTACACTGTTTTGTGGAGTTCTGCTAACACCTTAGTCCCAAACCAACCTTAAGAACTATAAAACTGGAAAAAAAAAGTTGCTATTTCAGTAGAATATGTAAGTAATCTTCTGATAACATACAGGCCAGACTGTGTTCCCCACCCCATTCAGTCACTGCAGCAAAACTCATTGTATTAGGACGGATATTGTTTCTCTGTGAAGATTATTTGGCAGAACTTTTAACAAACTTACTTCTGTTTAAAGGGATCACAAACTACTCTATGTGTTGGCCAATCTTTTTTCTGACAATCTGCAGAGCAGTAGTATGTTTGCAGGCACTGTGAACATCTGAGCTTTCCTAGGGGAAAAAAAAAAGTAAGACAAAAAAGAAGCCTGAGCGAAACATGTATTGGAAGGGACAACAGCTGTTAAGAAAACTGCTTTACAAAACAGCTCCCCTGCAATTCTAAGCACATACGAACAGGTATTTGTATTCACATATCACACATTACTGCCCAAATGTCCCAAATTCCTTCTACATTTAAGAAGGAAAAAAACCCCACCACTTCTGATAAAGAGGTGTTCTCTTCTTGTCAGTTCTGTTACTCCAACTGTTTTCTGAATAGTCTATCCTTGTGTCTGAGTGTTAAAAACAGACATCCGTTTTAAAGACATTTCTGAGCAAACCTGATCTGGTTTCACTGAAAAATGTACTGTATGTCACAGAGCACAGGACAACAGGCACTTACCAAAGAGACCACAACGATGGCAAGTCCCCCCTTTAGGGGGTGGTACTAAGAAACTCAAGAGACTCTTATCACAGCAAATAGAAAAAGCATTCTTAGAGGGATATTGCAATTTCTCTCGCGTCCCATTAATCCAATTAGACACCTGTGGAAGAAAAATCTGAAGTCATTCTTATTAGAGAAAAGCTGCCCATTAGTGTAGAAATATAATAATATACAAAAATACAACAACAAAAAGAGACAAAACTTCAAAGTTCTAGAAAGAGAAATACATGTTGATAATTTTTGCTATCTAGAAATGCTCAGAACGCTTGGGGCAATTACAAAGTGAAATAACTCACAGTATTTCCTTTATCAGCTGCAACTATGGAGTTCTCTCTACCAGTTTTGTCTTCCACGGAACTTCCTAGAAGCAGAAGTATTTGCAAAGGGAGCTGATTAACAACACTAATGCATGCCTGTGTTATGGAATATCTGCAGGAAGAAACAAAAGCTCTTGGCTACTCCTACTATTCTGCCAGCCCGTTTGAGCGAATGGAGATGCTTGGGCCATGACACACTCTGGAACTCACTTGTTTTCACTCTGATAATGCATTTATTCAATAATGCAATCAGTGGTATTACTGAAACAGTCTCACCATTCTGTGCTTATCACTCAATAGTCAGAAACAAGATACTCTGAAACAAGAGATTCTGACTTTCCAGTAAGTGCCTTATAACACTTGTGGTCTTTCCTGTGAGTCCTGTTTCTTTACCAAACAACTCTTACAAGACATTCAGCTAAGCCTGCATACCAATATAGTAGGAACTTCCCTAATTCTTCAATTATCATGGCAGATTTTTTTTTAGTTATCTAAGGGATTTCAGCTGGCACAAGTTTGGATAACTAGGAGTTAGTTCTATTTATAAGCCATACTCATACTGATGATGTGTATCAATAATCAAACATATAAACAATCACAAAAGAACGAAGTCAAGATACCTCTGTCAAGCTTTGGACAAAGTCTCTCTTATTGCACTTGTGCTGCAGTTAAAACTTTCTGTACTGTTTCTACACTTGCCAAAAATACCCTGTGTATTGTTTGCTTACAAAATACTCATTTTTGTTATTTCAGAAACTCAGCCTCAAAACTAAAAGCTTTTCAACAGGAAGATGGTACCTGTGACCCTGCTGCTTAAATCTGCATCTGCAACTTCATTATCTTGAAGATTAAGTAGTTCTGCCATCATGTAAAGGTTCACATTAGAGTAAGACCAAAGGTGGCTGTAGGCCAGGTAACTGCAAAAGCATGGATTTAAAGATTAATTCAGGCAGGCACACAAATTAAAGTATTTTTGGGTCATGTTCTGAAGCTATATTTAAGCATTCATTTTGGAAGGCTAATTCTCTACCGTCTATTTCTTTTGTTTGCACAGCAAAATACTTTCTGCATTAAAGATCTCAGCAATGAATACTGCAGATTAAATGATGAAAATTCCTTTAGGAGATGAACACACCGACAAGCAGGAGTGGCCATCACCACCTGCACGCGAAGCTCGCTGTGTGTCTGTAGAGGAGACCTCACTGTACTTTGGATAAAGAAGTTTGTAGTAATAAAAAGCACAGGCTGCACTCCTGGGTTCACTCCTCATGGCCTGGAGCCCTGGGACAAACATCGGCTGCCTGAGGGGAACCACTGCCCCCAGCTCTGTTGAAATAAACTTTTGGCACCTGCTTTCCAAACGTTAACACGCCGAATATAATTACTTTAAATTTAAAATATGTGAGAAACCAAACTAAAATGAACCTGCAAATAAAGCAGAGCATTCTTCGAAGGGATACTGTAAATCAACTAAACCAGAAACGTGCTTTCACAACCGCAACTAAACAGTACTGCTAGGTGCTATTTTAATTAAGCCATTTTAATTAACCCAGAAAAAAAGTAGATACCCCCGTCCCACGGCGTTCGGCCCAGCTCGCAGCCCACCCCGCCGCCTCCGGCCCTTTCCCCCCTCAGCTCAGCGCTCACCCCTGGGACGCTCTCGGCTCCTCTCCCGGCGCCGTGCAGCACCCACCCCCGGCTGCTCATCCGCCTCAGCGCAGCGCTCACCCCCGGCTGCTCATCCGCCTCAGCGCAGCGCTCACCTCCGGCTCCTCTCCCTACTCAGCTCAGCGCTCATCTCCGGCCCCTTTCCCCTCTCAGTGAAGCGCCCACCCCCGGCCCTCTTCCCGCTCAGCGCAGCGCTC
>VZRJ01000735.1:38133-103074 GCA_013397565.1 Ptilonorhynchus violaceus
GGAAGGACGGGGGGGAGGCAGGCAGGCAGAATTTCCCCGGGTGGCGACGGGCTGTCCCTGTGCGGGTGGGGGCACTGGGCTGGCAGAGGTCGCGCCGGGGCCGTGGGCGAGGCGCAGAAGGTGGGCGAGAGGTGACAGGAGCGGTGAGGTCCTGCCTTAGCGGCGCCTTCCCAGTCAGGACCTCCGAGCAGGTAGCGCAGCTCCTGTGCTGGCTCGTGGTCTCTTTGTTTCTGGACAGCTTCCTTTTCCACGGTATTAATTAGGTTGTCCTGTTTCATTGGCTGCGTGTTGGTTTCGCTGTGTGGTTAAATAATTAGATAACAAAGCCCAGCAACTGTTATGAAGGTTATTTTTTAGAGCCGACTACGGTGTTGCGGTAGAGTATGCGTCCTTGTTTTTGCAGATGGTATTTGCAAAGGCTGCTTGCCCTTTTAGGTTTGAAAGAAAGGACTTCAGCGAGATGATTACGATGTAGGCTTGCGGATTTTGGCTCTTGTCCCGGAAAAGAGTCTGCACAGGTGAGTCTGATACGTGTACACTTCCAGTGAGACTCTGTGCAGACCAAAAGAAGATTTCTTAGGGAATTGAAATCTGTGTGTAAGATGAGAAGTATGGCATTCCGGCTCGAGTGCTTGTTCGCTTTCTCTTCTTGTAAAACTGCTTTTCAGTAGTTCAAATGTTGCAAGTAGAATACGCTAAAAACCCACGTATGGCCAGTGTCCCAGTATGTTGTATAAGGAAATTGTTGAAACCATGACCCACAGTTGTGTTTCTCTGTGGACAAGGAAATGTGATCACTGGCTGCTGTGAATGCTTTTGTTGCCATTGACTTTAGGGAGGACATAGTTAAGCTCTAGAGGTGTGAGAAACTGAAAGTATGAAGATGTTTCAGGAAGCTGTTAGATGACATTTGAAATGTCATCTATTTTATGGAAAAAAATGAACTAATTCTGTATTGCCTTTGAGCACTTCTTTTCTTTTTCTGAAAATCTTCACTCATCTGTTCTTGTCTTGCCTTTAAAACAGTATTTTTCAGTCATTTTAGAAGGCTTGATTTGGGGTTGTTGAAAGATATTTGTTGGTATTGTGAGGTTCACTGTTTCAAAGTGTTGAGAAAAGTACTGAAGAACTAAATACAGAGTGCTTGATTTGGTCCCAATTAGTAGCTCTGTTGCTTAATACTACCTGAGGCTAATATCGAGCTTCCTGAAGCTGGCTTTTTAAAGAGCTATAAAAATAGAAAGGCAGTGTTTTTCTGGATTTAATAGTGTTATTAGGCATGTTAAATTAGTAGATGCAGGCTCTACGAAGCAATATCCTGTACTTAGTTCCGGGCTGACTTGTTTTGAGCTTGTTTTCCAGTTGCCAGAAACAATATTGGAAAGCCTTAAGATTTTCAAGACCCTGCTGCGTCAAATTGGGGGTGAAAAAAAAATCTTGTCACAAGCAAATCAGTGTCAGAATAGAGGAGAAAATCATGACCCTAATTTCAAGAAGTACATGGAATACTGATTTCTTTTTTATGGTAATAATTTTGTATATAATACTACCTTTTAGATTAATTAACAGAAATCAGTCTTCTGTAGATCTCACAGTTGACCTGTTCACATCCTTAAAGGATTGAAGTTTTTACTTGTTTATTTTCAGGGATACTGGAGAAACTCTAGGACAGTCAGGTTTGAAAACAGTAGAACTCTACCATCCCCCCAGATTGTGTTTTCAGTATGCAGTGATCATGCAGACAGTAATTCCATGGTTGGAATTTTACAGCCTTTTGCGTGTTCTGGGAACAACACTTGAAAAGAGCCATGGAAAGCAAACATGCTGTCATCTTCAGTGCCAAGTATTCCAGGATCCATATCTGACTAATGCCATGGCCCTACAGGTTTGTAAGAAGGTCTGCCAGTGCTCCAACTTCTATAGTGTGAACAAGAGTTACGGCTCTGTTAGAGGTGTAGAAGACCTGTCACAGAATGTGTGCTTTGTTCAGGTTGTGTATTCAGTCATAAATTTGATTTCTTCCCTCCCTCAAGACGTTTTTCTTTGCACAGGTGATGTTATCAGTGTCAGAATGTGAATGCAAACAGGGTAGTAGTAATGACAGACAGAGCTGCTCCTGGCCTTGTAAGCAGAGCTAAAGGCAGGATGCTAAAATCTGAAAGGTTACAGCAGTGTTGTTGCTGGTGTTGCATTGGTTGCTGAAGTAGAGACTAATTTTCTTGACTTGGAAGAGTAAGGGTTGTTCTGTGCTGAAGACACACAGAATGCTGCAAGTCTGTGTGTAAATGCTGAGCTATCTGAGTTTCATTTGACGTTCACAGTACAAGAATGCTGTTGTTATTATGTTGTTTTCCCGTGGTACATGAGCTTCCAACCTTGGGGCTCATATGGCAAAAAATAACACTCTCGAGGTGTACCCCATGACTTATGTTGTGATGGGAACAAATCCAGCCTCACTTGTTAAACCTTAACTGGTGAACTTTATTTTGTAGTTGTGCTGTTACTTGACTCCAGACATGGAGTTAATATGACCATAATATTAACCATGTGCATGAGATTGGTAGAAAAGCTGGTGGTGCCTTGAAGGAGTCGTACACTTGTTTTCAACTGGCTAACTTGTGATGTAAGCAAAGGAAAGCAAAGATAAAGGTTTGAGTAAACCTGGTCTTGACTCACGTTCAAAGAAGTGATTGAAATGCTGAGCTTTGCGCCTTGGACTGCCAGTGGTGTTTAATGAAGTCAGATTAAAAACCTGAGAAGAATAATTGAGTTGAAGTATTAAACTGATAAAAAAGCAAGGAAATCCTGAGAGTACCTACTGTGTACATGCACTGTTCACTGCCTTCCCTTTGAGCATGTGCATCAAAGCAGGTCTTTGTGTGAGCTGAGTCAGGAACTGTGTCAAGTTATGCCTGGGCTGGAGGACTCCATGTCCCAGTGTACAGCCAGTTTTTCCACTTCTATCGCATCTTGGGCAAAAGTGAAATAATATTGGGAGAGCAGAGTAGGTGGGATTCAGGTGTGTATCTTTTGTTTCCTATATCTGCTGTCTGTAAATACAGGTAGATCGTGAGTGTGAGAGACCTCATGGCTACCCTCTGTTTTATATGAAATACAAGCAGTGGTGATCAACTTCTTATCTTGAAGAATTCTGTCTTTTTCTTAGGCAGTGTGATGCTTTTCATTCCGGTTCATCTCCTTTTAGTGTGTTTCATAACTTGGGGGGCTTGCTGCTCTGACTAATGTTGGATGTGGAATTGTAATCAAATGTATAAACCTGAAGCCAGAAGGACTGTTTGAAATTCATCTCACACTGAACTATGTAAAATACCTGCTTTTGTGGGCCTTTGTATCCCAGTCCCTTTCGATTTAGTTGACACTTTTGATTTGTACCTTTACACAGCTACTACACAGTAGAGCTGCATTTTGTATCTTATGTAAAAGAGAACTTCTTTAGCAAAACACAGGTAAGTTGGATATTGGAAACAACAGGAAAGTTTGTTTTGCTAGGCAGTGTGTTGACTAGTAGACAGTAGTTAAGGAAAAAGTAGCTTTAGAAAAAGAAAGCAAACACTTCACCCAGCAAGTGAAGTAGAAGGGTGTTTTCAGTCTGTCCAGATTAGATGAAAGTATCCTTAGGATTGCAGTAAGATAACTGCTAAAACGATCTGTAAAATTTCTTTTCAATTTGGTTTTTAGTCTTATTGTCATGTAAAATTGTTAGCAAGAGTTCTGATGCAATGACAGGTTGGCACTGCCTTGGAAAAGTATTTTACTTTGCTTAAATAATGATTATTGTCTAATAAAGATGTGAAAACCCCTTGAAGAGAGACAACTTGGGTTTTGCAATGAACAACACAACTGTAAGAAGATAGGAACATTTTCATACCTCCAGATTATTCTTTAGCAGTCTTGTTGGGTTGTCATTATACACACAGTAGCATGTAAGCTGTCTAACAGATTCATCCCTTACCTGAGTGATGTCAGGTATTTTCCTGATGATTTCCTGCATGGGAAAGTAGACCTGAATTGAAGTGGCAACTGATTCTGACAGTGGTCTGGTTGTTTATGGTTACTTTTATATCTCTGTCTTACGACAATGTGTTTAAAAATAACAGAAAGTACTTTATTATTCTGTTGTGATTAATCTAAGATTGTTTCTAATAGAATATTTTATAGCTTGATATCTAAAGGAGAGGAACAGTCGTTTATGGAACAAACTGTTCAGACAAATTTTGGTCTTTCTAATAAATGCTGTGGCATTTCTGAAGCTTTTTTACATTGGGCTGCTGGTTGCTTCATATGTGTGTGACTTGTCAAGAAAACTCTAAAAATGTTTATTATTCTCTTCAGAATTCTTCAGCCAGTAAATCCTAATTAAGTCTTTGAAATACAAAGTCCATGTCCGGTGTTACACTGGATTATATTGCATCTCACATTAACTCTTGAATTTGCAGTTGAAAACTGGCTAAATCACTTGTGCTGTCTTTTTGTTGCTCAGAAACCTGCAGGAGGGAAGTGGGTCTACAACTGAACTGTTCAAATGGTGCTCATGTGCAGCTTCTGCTTTTGTTGTGGTTTTTTGATAAGCATCAGAGCTGCATCAAGAAAATCTTTTGACTGTTGACATTTCAGTCATATGTCAATTTCATAGATGTATAAGTGGAAATGTAAGGCAATATAAAAAAAATCTCTTTAGCAAAGCCTTTAGTCTATAATGCAATGATTGGGAAAGAACCAACCTATTATTGCAGTATAAACGATAAATGTGGTTTTTTTAAAGTTATGTATTTATCTTTGCTTCATGAACTTTCGTAGCTGCTTACATGAAGAGAAGTGCTTCCAAGTTGGTATTCTGCTTGAGTGTAATGAACCGTGTGTAAAAATCAATCTGTGGATTGGAATTTAATATTATATATTCTTTAACGTGAATGAATAGGAGACAGAGTTGTTTAAATGGTAGAGTATTGATTCTGAGTTGGCATGTACACTAGCCTTCTTTTTAAAATCATGGTTATTGTTGAATCATGGGATGAATGTAAACCTCTGTCTCAGGATAAATTTAGGACATTGTCGATCTTTTTTATGAATTTTTGAAAATCATGTCAGAAAAAAGGCACATTTTGAAACACTGCTGAATATTACTGAACTAAAAGTCAGTCCTTGCTTGCATGTGAAGTGAATGTTAGATTCCATTCTGGCAGAAGGAGCTGAAGTCTCAACTCATCTCCAAGTTGTGTATTAGCTAAGACGGGGAACTACTTGTACTCAGTGCTTTTACAGGTCACAGAACCCTGTAAGACATGTAATGGAAGTTTCATTTTACTTGAGTCCAGTCTGTAGGTGTGTCTGGGCAGGTTGCTGAGAGCTTTAACTGGTAGTTGGAGGGCGGGAGTGATGGGAGAGTGTTTTACAATGTGACTTGAGGTGTAAGTGTGAATCTTTAAAACAGCTGTAAAATGCACGTAGCTTCCTCTTGCAAATTCGTATGACAGCATTTTAATTGCTATTGGGTGATATGGGGAAAAAAGTCAATGTTTTCTTTGGCAGATATAATTTTATGAGGATAATGCTCTTCGTTTAAAAAAAAAAAAAATCTGTCTTCCAGGCCTCCCAGTTCTAGATTTAGCTGTTAGTTTGGAGGTTTTTAGTAGCCTTTTGGTGTGTGTACCTTGGCTTTTTAACCATTATTATTTTATTATTGGATAAGCTTTAAAAGTTGCACAACTACAGCAAAAGTATGTCTTCAGATATAACACATATCAATGAACAGGCCTCTTGATTATTAGAGAGCTGTTAGAAAGCCAGAATAATAAAAGTGAACAGTTCCTGATATCTGTTTAGACCAGCTACTGTTTCAGGTGCTGTTGGAAGAATTGCAGGTGAACAAACAGGAGAGTCATTGTGAAAGCATTACGTTTCTTAGTGGTTTAGCTGGGGTGTAGAATTTTCTGTTCATCTGGTGCTGGGCTATATAGAGATAAACTCCACAACTTTCTATATATGTAGTTGTATGTCTGCTTTCTTAAATTCAGTTTTGCCAAAACTGAATGCATCTGGCACCTTCAGTATCAAAATGGAGCTATTTTTACCTTTCTTGCTCTCACAACACTGGGATCTGCTAGTAAACAAAAATGTCTGGAAACATTGGAGAGAAGGGTACAGAAGCAACTGAAGAACAGAGATATTTGTAAGATGAGTTGGAATCAGAGAACAGTAACAATGCCTGGGATAGACAGGTGGTTACTTGAGTTATGTAGTGCTGCCTGAGTCTTTTGGTCTGGTGCTAGGGAAAAGAAGTAATTATTTGCTTTCACTGGGGAGTCTGAGGATGTTAAGAATAAACCCTTTTCCTAGCTGTCTTCATAAGAAGCTCTCCAGTCATCAAGGGACAAGCATCCCTTCTCCTGGTTGCTGACTCTGGACATTAAACCTGAACTGCATAGTTCAGAAACCACAACCAATGTGGAAGGATAGTGAGTATCACAGAGCATTTGAAGAGACTACTGCTTAAGGGTGTTCACTTGGATTTTTGTGATGAATTTGTCTTCAGAATGTGCCATCTTTGAAAGCAAAATAAAGAGTAACAGCAGCAATTCTGTGAGTTATCGATCCTGTACTTGAGAAAGAACCAGGAAGTAAGGATCACAAATTACAGCACAAAGAGAATTGCTCTGAAGCAATTTCATGGGCCTTATCCTCTAGGTAGGTTTTTCTTGTAAATATGTGGACTTTGTTTAGAGTTGTGCAGTGTTTCCTTAGCAAGTTTACAGCTGCGGTGACAAAGCAGCTCTGAGTCCTGAGGTGACATCCATATAAGAGCGGTAGGGACTTCTGGGAACTTGGGTTGCTTGTGTTGGTGTCACCAGATTTTTCTGTCACTGAGCTGCTTGCCTGGCCACATCATTGTGCTTAGGACCTTGCTGACTCTTGGAGTCATCTGCCTGTGAGCAATGGAGCATTTCATTGCTCCTTTCCTTGAGCAAGTGGGGGCACTTGCTCTCTGAAATGCATCGCATCTGTTTGGCAGTTCTGAGTAATTTTGAGACTTCAGTCTATTACTAAAGGAAATTTGAGTATTCTGCTGTGGCCCATACAAAGAGGAAAGCTACCTCGTACTTCTGTTTAAAAATGAGCTTGTTTCATGTCCTATAAAACCTGCCTGGATGCTTTTTACAAATCCAGAGGTGAAGAGCGTATGTGGTCTTCACTGATGTGAGAACAATTTTTTGCACAGTTTTGTGGGTTGCACATGTACTTGTTTGGAGAGTGAATGATTCCCTCTTCATCAGTGACTGCTACAAGGCCTCTCTTAGGAGCACAGCCGTGAATGGAAACCATCTACCCAAAGATGATGCAAACCCCTTTCCTGCTGAAAGGAGCTAACTTAATTGACTGCTACTGGCCATTATATTATGTAATGTGTGGTTGAATCTGCCTTGTGTCCAGTGAACTGCATTTGCTGTATTAAGTTCTTGTCACTCCCCTTTCGGAAGGTTTTATGCTTCAGAGTCACTTCACTTTCATTTCAAGCCTGGGTTGAACAACGTTTGTATATGCACGCACTCACGAAGCATTAGTCCCTCCTGCCCTTTTTTGCCCCTTTCTGCAGTATTTTTAGGCCTTGAGGTGCAAATATGGGTTTTTTTTTTTTCTTTTAGAGCAGTGATTTTTGTTTCTCAGGACCTTGACCGTCAATTTGCTTACAGAACCACCCCAAGCACACACTTCTGTCATTCTTTAATCTGTTTGTCGTAAAGAGCCCCATTGTGATAGTTACTAGGTGACAAGGCACACTTTGTTTTCTTCTCTTGTTGTTAGTGAAGTCTTCTAGACGGCCACACCTCAGCAAATGTTTCCTATAGTTGTCATTTAATATATTTCGTTAGATGTCATCTCACATATATTTTGAAATTGGCTTAAACCAAGTAATTTCCTCCTTTGTGACTATTTACAATGTAAGTGTTGAGAGTCTGGGTCAAATTCTATCTACTTTATGAAATTTAATGCTAGCATTAATAGTGCATCTGCTTAGGAAAGTCATTTGTAGTCAGGGATTTAGAAGAATCATGTTTGCGTTGAGTAAGAAGATTGAAAAGACAGGCAGTTTGAAATGGCATAATATTGAATTAAAACATACCGGATCCTCGGTGTGTGCCTGTACTCACAGGATAGCAGGCTGGAGCTGGGAAAGGGGGTGTTCCTAGTTAGAATTAGCGGTACTGCCATGGAGGGAAGATTTTTCAACGGGTACAGTGGATGAACAGCCAAGGGATGAGGGTGTCAACAGCTTCCTTCGAAAGTTAGGAGTGTATGTACTTTCAGCTGAGGAAAGAGGAGGATTGAATGTTACAGAAACTGCTTTTCTCCATGCCGGTGAATGGACTCTGAAGTGAGAATTTACTGTTAGAGCATAAGCTTCTCTGGACTGCTGCTACAGGAAATACTTTTTTTCTTTTTTTTTTTTTGGCATGTTACAGGACTGTATTGAGATTTTTGATGTTCTCCCAAGTTAATCAATACTTACATTGTATTCGGTACTTCCTTGAAGAGCTTCAAGGAATGATTGTCACATTTGTTCTTGTTTTTATCATTTGATTAGCAGTTAATAGAGGATGTTTCTGTTGTGTAACAGAAAGTGAATGAAAAAATTGCTGTTTCCTGAGTCTTTGCATTCCCTGACATACCTGTGAGACATTAGTATTTAAAAGCTGGTATGCTGTTCACTCACTCTATTGGCAGGCTCTCTGCTCCCTGCCTCTGAATCCAGTCAGTTGTGCTATCAACAATTTAGCAGATAAGCACATCTCAGTTTAAGTAGTGTAATAAATGGCTGTAACCCTTACCAGTACTAGGCTATAATGTTGTCTGTCCTGTGGCTGCTGCTTAAGTACTTACCCGTTTTAAATGCGGCATTAGGACTTGGAGATCATACGTGCTGATGCAGATTTATACTGAGTTTTGTGAATAATGAGGAAAAGTATATATGATCTTTGTGTCTTTGAAAAACACATCTGTGATGAGAAAAAACTGTCTGTTTAAAAAAACAAAAAGGCAGTTTTGGTTTTGAAGGGTACAACTTGCCTATTTTGTGATGTGTCTGTGCAGGGAGAGGTTTTGTCTGCGTGCACAAACGCGGCCCGAGGGCCCATCCCTGCTGGCTGAGCTGTGCTCCTGTTCCTCATTCCTGCTGCTCACATCACCAGGGCCTGATGTGATGCGTTTCCACTTGTGTTGCTTTGTATCACTGCACTGTGGGGAAACACAGCCAGCTGCCTCCTCTGCTGTGGAACAGGAGCAGGAACACAGGGAAGGTGTGTTAGAGTGTCCATCTAATTCTGAGCTGTAAAACAGAGGAGGAAGACAACTGGTCAGACCAGTTACGTGAGTGCAGAGCCCTGTCACAGAAGCAGAAAGTGTCACAAGCCGGTGACAGAGCTTCTCATACGCTGCCCTGGATGGATTTCAGTCATTCAAGGCATGTGGGCAAGCAGGCTTGGGCTGGGCCAGTCCCAAATGCTGCTCTGAGAAGTTCCTTCTCGGACGTTTTAAGCTGACTTGGTGGTGATGACGTTCTCCTGTGGCACAGGCAGCAGAGGGGACTTACATTGGGAGTGGGAGACAAACATCAGCCTAAGGAAGGAGCAGAGCAGGTGTTGAAGGTACAAGCTTTGCAAAAAGGTGCAAGAAGGTTGGCCAGTGCTCACCTGGCACTTTGCTGTCACTCAGCAGGCTGTGTGCTTGTTTGATGTTTAAACATATCATTACATAAGCCAGTTCACTTGCTGGAGTCAAGATTTGCCTTTTTTGATGCCTTCTGAAGACATCATAAAAGGCACTAAACTATTTTGTTTTCTTAATGCAATGTATGTAACCTTAGTACTTCCCTGATTTTGGAAAAGTCATTTGTAAAGGATGAGTAGGGTAACACAAGATCTGAAACCTGGAAAGGTGTGGAGTTCCTATCAGATGGTGTCCAAATATTATCTGGAGCTTGATGGATTTGTATGTTTGATGTGAAACAGTCAAATATTAGCCTGTTTCATTTCAGCTGGCTACTGCTGGACTGACAGTGTTGATCCTTCTAAGCTCTTTTCGTGCAAACCCTTTTGCTTACAAAGCCACGAGCCTTTTCTTTAGTGGCATCACTGCAGTTTTCTGTCTCTGGCATTTTAAAGGAGGTATCTGTTACGTTCAATTGCTTGAGGTAGGCAGAACAAACTTTGGATATTCAAGACACATTTGAATATCAGTATGAACTTGCGTTGACAGCTGTTCCACGTGATTTCTTTGTCTGGACATTTCTGATGTGAAAATAAATTGTGCTCCGGTGATCAATTGTTTAATTTGTGTTTAAAAGTTAGTAATTAGAATATAAAAGCTAATACTATTCAGTGACAGTAGGGGGAAAAAAATCTATGTATGTCATGAACAGGGCATATTTGGGCAGATAAGTCTAAAATCCAGTGTATTGGAATCATAAAGATGTGAACTTCATGTGCTAAATTATATTCGAGGTACCATTGAAAATTAAAGTATGACTGCAGGGAACACTGAATCATCATAATTTGCTTTTCATGCTTTAACCAACTTGTATAATCGCTACTCAAATTCCCCATGTGTTTGATACAAAACCTGCACTTTATTTATGATTAATATTAACTGTAAATCATTATGGATATGGAGTCAGTGTTTGTTTGGGTTTTTGTAGCTCTGCGACTGAGTTGTGCAAATAATTGTATTTCTGCTTCCATGTAGATTAGTCTTTTAATACTAATCCAGAGTATTATTTACAGAAGGAAATAACACAATAAAAGGAAAACTTAGTGACCTTCCTAATGTACTCTGTTAACAGGGCTGTATTTTTTACTTATTGCATTCATATGAAGATAAATACCCTCCAGTCTGCTGACTGGACTAGAAATTTTGGGTATAACAACCAATGTGGAAGTTCATGTGTCTGATTTTACCACTTCTTTTGTTGTGGTAGTGGTGAACTGCAGCAGCTGGGCAGTCATGAGCAGCTTTGAGGCAGTAGTACGTCAAACAACTGCACATTTTTGAAGGTTTTATAGCACTTTAGAATGTACTTTTAAAAAGGCTTAAAATGGGCTAAAAAAATCCCCTCTGATCCTTCAGAGAAAGCATCATCAAGAAGTTGGACTGGAGTGATACTGTTGAAGAAAGCAGTACCTCAGCCTTATGCTAATACAGTATCTTTTACAGCTGAGGGTGTGGATTATAAACTACCTTTGACAAGAGAGAACAGATACTAGAAGGTGAATTTTTCTCCCGTCCTAACTGCATCATTTGCAAATTGTCTTATGGTTATTGATTTTGTTAAGTGCACTCGTCTCTGAAAGCATAGTTTTTTAACAGCTTTTTAATTAAGTAGAAACTGATGTGTTCTGCTACTATCAAACAGAACACTTTTTCTTGCAGTTATGTTCGTTTTTGCTTGCACATTGAGATTGTCAGTTGGGGTGGTTTTGTTTTAGAATAACCGTTGTGAACTTCCATCACTAGGAGAAGTTAGCAAAGAGTAGAGAGTTTCCCAAAGAGCATTTGTTTGGACTGCACAAACCAGGTGGATGGATTTGTTGGCTCCAGTGTTGACCTAAACATAAATCTTTGAAGCAAAGGGGAATGGGGGATTTTATTAATATCAGAGAAGGCCTCTTTGTAAAATGGGGAATTGTAGTAGAAGTGTTGCATTGTATAGACTCTCCTATTCCCCATCTCTGTTCTCGTTTGTACCTCTCCCTTACCATTTGTGTTCTGGTTCCCATTGTTTTGTACTGGGTTAGAGGCTGTAGCATTGAGGGTTTTTTTGCTTTGAAACCAAAAAAGGAAAAGTGGTTTGCTTGTTACTTAAAAAATGTATAATTCTCATTTGATGAGTGCCTCTTGTCCAATCGTGACATGTTCCCTTTCCTACTCTTAGCTGAATGCTCAGTTTTCCGTGTGCTTCCCTCTTGTTGATTTAAGTGCCAGCTGTAGCCCAAGTGTTGGTTTCAGGTACTCGTGGTAGGTGTTTTGTATGATGGTATTTCCTGGTAGAAACAGCTGGGTTGAAGCTGCTGCTTTTTTTCCTTAGCTGATTTTTGTGCCTAACAGGGAAGAGTGGTAGTGGGAGCAGTTGGTGACAGACCTAATGGGATTCACATATCCCTCTGTTTTAACATGTGAGCCTCAGTAGGAAGTGTTGGTTGATAAGGCAGGACTCGGGTGGAGTGGAGCAGAGCCAAGCAGCACAAAGGGGTTTTCTTTCAGTCTGAGGCAAAGGACAGGGCATGGAGCAAGTACTTGACTGGCTCAGATGATGTGACTGTGTAAGGGAGAGCTGAACAAGTCAGAAAGCAAGAATGGAAACAAGTTTGATGTTGCGAGGTGGCCAGTAAGCACTTCCTTTGAGATAACTCTTGGAAGAGCAGAGTTGAATTTATAAATGAAAAATTTGCCTTGTTTATAAATAGCCTAAATTATCCAGTGTAGGGGGGATAGGGTTGCACGTAAAAGTTAGGGCTGCTGTAATGAATTTCTCCTAATGAGAATAAGGGTTTCTTGTGCTTGCTAAGAATGGCAGTAGTCTTTCCAGACACCTGACCATCTGTGATTCCTGAAAAAGAAGATACAGCATTATACCCAGGCTCTTCCATAAGTATTCTGGCTATTTGGATCTCAGTATGGTGTCCTTCTAGTGGAATACTTTCTACAGAGCTTTTCAAGTCCTTGCTCTGCAAGCTACTGTTTGAGAGAGCAGATCTGCCACAGACCATCTGTGCTCTTCCACAGGGGATTTTAGTTGCTTGAAAGCAGATGGGAAAAGAGAATCACCCCCATCCTCCCCCAGCCCCTTCCCTTAGGTTCCTGGGTACAGATACATTTTGCTGTATGGGTGCTGAGCGAGGACATGACAGTAAGGAAGTTGGATATTCTGGCTGGTTCAAGGAGTCACCCTATGTTGTAAAAATTAGTAAGTCAAGACATATTGTTGCTTTCAAATTGTATGTGGGAAAGTGAAAGCTGTAAGACTCTAGACGCTTAATTTTTTTTGCCTTTGTTATTTAATGTCTGAAATATTTTTCAGAGGTGTTTACTTGGAATTTTTATGGATTTAAATGGTAGAATTATTAATTCTAAAAAGTTCTGCTTTTTTTATTGTCTTGGCATTTACTATCTCGCTGCTTCCTGTTCACTATCCCTGATTTATCACCTTCTTTTAGAAAAACTTGTATTGGAGCATTTACGTAAAACTTGGGCTGAAAAAAGCAACAAACTCTATATAACACGTATCTAAATATTTTTGTGCTTTGAGTTTTACTGTCTAGTATCTTTTATTTCTCTTGTCTCAGTCTCTTTTGATTTTGAATATAATATTTTGTAATATGCATTCTACACCTAGATTTCTAAAGGAAGATTATGGAGGAATATTTACCAGAAATGCAAAGCACACCGGAGCCGGTCAGTGTGTCAGATGATGCCTCTTTCAAGTCCCCAGATAATGAGAAGTCTGATAAAACATCTGGAATGGAGGACTGCTCAAGCATCAGTGACACTGGAGGTGATGCTGGTGCCTTGGAAAGGGAATCGAGTTTGTTGCCCTTGGATCAGGATGCAGCAGCCGGTGGCATAAGCAGCAATGGGGCCCCAGCAGAAGGACAGCAGCGGTGTGGAGGGACAGACTCCTCTGCCAGTACCTGCTGTGAAAGAGAGGCAGAAGGCTCCACAAAGCCAGAACACTCACCTAGTGAAGAACTTGAACGACGTGATCCAAAAACTAACCAGACAGAACAATCATTAATGGAAATACTACAGGATCTAAGGGAGGAATCTGACTTTGTGAAAAAATCGAGTGATCAGATCTATTCAGAAAGCCCTTACGACACAGACTGCACAAAGAAGCTTATTTCCACGATACATCAGACTTCCTCACAGGAGGATTTGCTAAAAGAAATAGAGTCTGAACTCTTATCCACAGATTTTTCAAAGGAACCAAAGCTCCCCAATGGTGTGCAGAAGGGTGAACATGCCTTGGCTGTGTTTGAAAAATGTGTGCAAGATAAATACCTGCAGCAAGAACAAACTATAAAAAAGTGAGTATTTGATTATGTGCATCATAGTTGGAAGTGTGCACTGAACAGTTTTGGCTGCATGTTGAGTGCACCTGCATGCAATATTTTGGTATGAAGGAAGTTGTCCCTTGAATTGGTTTAAGGATAGTTAATGAGCTTTTTAAAATTGTTTTTTAAGTGAGGAATCATTTTTACTTGTGGTATGTACTTGTAAATAAAAGTGTATGCTTAGATAGCTGAATTCTTGCAGGACTTGGCAGAAACTGAATAGCCAACTGTGTCATTGAATAGCCTGCCAATGTCTAGAATGACTTAAATACTGCAGAAGTAATGGAGATATAAAAATAGTCCAGGATTCATTCAGTCCATATGTGTCTATGGAGAAAAGAAGCTTTGAAAGTACTAACTCCCACAATGTGCATTTTATTTATGTTTGAAATTGCTTGTTTCTTTTTCAAGTAGTATTCAATCTTCTGTCATAATCCAGCAGAGTTGTTAATCAGCTAATTCTTTGAGTTGGAAGTGTCATATATAGATAAACTGCTGTTTTACCACATATTATAGGAGGACTTCTGAAATGCATGGCTTACAAGCTTTGCTGTAATGAACTGGGCTTAGTAGTTCTATCAGGCAGTATTCAACATGAATATTTCTGTTCATCAGAAGCCAGTTCATTGCTTGATGTCATGATTACTTAACTGGCATTTCATACTTTTCTGCCTCTTTAGAAATGTTTTTTTGCTAACAAAATGTAGCCTCTAACTTAATATTTATTCCTTTTTGCAGAGCTGGAAATAAGTGTCCTACTTTTCATATAAGGCTCTCAGATACCATGATATGAGAGGACATCAAAGGAAGGGAAACTAGATAGAGGGAGAGAGTCCCAGTAGGGAAAGTATTCTCTTGCACTTCACCAGTTAACCTCTGACAGAAATCATCCATGTGAGGGAAGTCAGTTGATGGCAGGAAAGCTTGAGAATGCACAGTTAGACATTCAGAAGTTGCAGAGGAGAAGTGGGAATCTGAAGTGCTGGGTGTGTAGATAGTGGTAATTCCAGGAGATCATGAGGTGATGACTTGTTTATGGTAAACTCAGAGGCAGGTCAGCATTTTCAGCTATGGACCAATGACTTTCTTTGAGACAAATGTTTAGATATATATGAATGTTATGTGTACATACAGAACAACGTGTCTTTTTTTTCTTTTTTGGCCAGCTGCACCCATTGACTCTGGGGGACTCACCTCAAGAGTGTGAAGCTGCTGTGGAACATTTTATATTTGGTCCAGAAGGTGTTCTGAGTTGTGGTTTTTTTTGTCTCCTACTTTATGATCAGCGGAATTCCTTGTAACATTGTTCTGGAAATAGCCCAGTTGTCTCCTGTGATCAGATCTAAATATATACGTGAGCAGCTGTGGTGTGAATTAAGAATTTGTAATCCTGGAATATTCATTAATAGATTAAAAAGCAGATCACAAGTGTTGAGCTCTCTATAACTGATGATTTTGAATTCTTATAATTTAGGAGACTAGTTTGTTTAGAGAATTTTTTTTTCAACATAGAGAAGGTAAAGATGAAAATACCTGTGTAAAGGGATATTTACATACCTTTTTCAGGTAAATGCATGCCTCCCACAAATTCGTGCCATTAGTGGTCTTAAATACTCACCGTGTAATAGTATCAGCAAACATGTAAATACATTTGAGATTTATTCAGCAGTTCTGACAGTGTAACTTCTGAGTTTTATGCTAGAATGTCAGACTAGCTGTGTGTTGGCTTCAAACAGCAGTTGAGCTGAACTGGAACTATTGCTAAAAATAGAACTTCTTAACAATAATTAAATAAGGAGCTTGGGCATGGACACTTGTTACATACCTTTTTAGGACTTAAAAAGTTGGGATTCCATTTTTTACCAGGTTGTGAACTTCCATGGGTACTCTGTGCAATACATTAAATTAATAAAATTTCTGTGTTTCAGAAATTTGGCTGGTGGAGCTCTCTGACTGGAAGTTACTGTCTTACCTTAAAATTACTAACATTTACAGTTTTGTAGTTTCATAGAGTTACCAAACGTCCCATGTCATTATGGATCACAACAACCCTAAAATGCTGGAAAGAAGCAGTTTCCTCACAAGGAAGTTGCTGCTTGCTGTTTTAGAGTTAAGTTTTACATGCACAACATTATTCTGGCTTTTTTCTCATACGGCTTTCATGGATTTTTATTAGGGTTTCTGCCTTCCCAATACAATTTGCAGGTTGAAGAGCAAAACCCGTGTATCTCAGAATTGAAAGCAAGCAACCAAAAAACCCAATGCTAATGTACCTTGTTTTGAATTTTTATTTTTTGATTTTTACAGATTGATTAAAGAAAATAAAAAGCATCAGGAACTGATTTTGGAAATTTGCTCAGAAAAGGACAACTTAAAAGATGAATTGAAAAAACGAACGGAAACAGAAAAGCAGCACCTTGGCATTATTAAACAGGTACAGATAACAAAACAGAAGTGCTGGTTGGTGTCTCACCTGTCACTATTGTCACTGTTTAACAGGACATCATCCTTAGGCGGCACAGAGAAGGAAAAGATGCCCGTGCTTGTTATCCTGAGCTTTTTAAGAGATGAAATCTGCTCCTGTATTCCAAGAAATTGTCTAAAAGCCTGTTGTGTCTTTGGATAAACTGACTTCCTAGATTCCCATCACTTAAATGTTCTGTATCTGGAAGTCTCTGCTGTGGTAGTAGTAGCTACTATTATACAGGTATTTCCTCAGGGACTTCTAGAACCACAACAGGCCAAGGAGGAACATGGTGTGTGCATTGGTGTAGGCTGGTTCTGGTTTTAGTGTGGGAAGAAAAGGTATCACAGCAGGTGTCACTGCTTGTCTGTTATCAGCTATCTGCTGATGTCCCTGCAGCTGGTTGGCCAGCTTTATAAACTGATAACAGATTATATCTTGGAAATCTGGCAAGAGATAGCATTTAGAATACCAGTTTCTGTTTGTCAAAGTGCAGGTTTCTGTCCTGATTGTCAGGTTTCTCTGTCGTGTCTGCATCACACACAAATCTGTTCACAAAGCAGGGTGTCAGGCTTGTAGTGTTCCAGAGGAATATATTCGTATAGATACAAGCTTAGTCTGTCTTCGGTTAATTTCAAAGAACCTTTGAAAATCCGTGATGTGATTGAAAGTGGAATGAAAAGTCTTATTTTTAGGCTACAAATTGAAATTGCTTATGCCTGGATAAATCAGTATGAGCAACTTACTCATTCTTTCTTGTCTGTATTTCCATGATAGCACTGTGTGATTTCATGAAGCTCTATCATGCACCAATTGCTTTATTTCATTCTGAAAAAAAGTATTTATGAGGGAGTTTGTGATACTACATGCTTGCAGGTGATTTCAGAAAATATTCTTTTGGACTGTAATAGTTTTATATGGCAGTTGAATAGCACCTGGAGTTGTAAGATACATTGCAGTGAAACACTTGAGCTTTTTCATTTGTGATGAGAGTGCTTTTTTGTTAGAATTTCTGAATTAGTGTTTTATGGTAACTTTTAAGTAAATGAAAACTTGGCTGCACTCACAGCTCTAAGCACACACCTTCTTGTACATGTAAAGCTTTTTGTATGGCAAATGATGCATTTGCAAAGCTGGACAGAGTGTGGTCAAGCCATGGTGTGATAACAGAAGCAAATGAGGTGGTTCTGGCCTTTTATGTAGCAGCTTGGAACTGCACAAACATGTAAGACACTGACCCTGACATCTGGCCTTTCTCCCCCAAAGCAAACAAAACCCCCTAACCTTGGTGAGTTGGCTTTCCCTGGGACAAGAGGAGAGTCATTAGGCACCATTTGAACAACATTTGGGCAGTGTCACAGCCTGTGCAGCCACCACGCTGCTCCTGCTGGACTTGCATGACTTGGCAGGGAACACGCTCTGGGAAGTGTTCCAGTTAACACTGGTGATTATTCTTCAGCTGGATCAGGTCTCTGCCTTGGTTCACTAGGTGGCTAAAAAAAATGCCAGCACGATGACTAAGCTCCTCTTTGTTTGCTGAGTGATTTTTTCAGTTAATTAATTCCCAGTCCAGTTGAGTATGGGTGCATTGCTCCTGTGCTGGCATGGTGAAGGATGTGGTACAAGGATAGGAAAAAAAGGTGGAAGGTGAAGCAATTCCAGATAGCAGCTAGCTCTGCTCTGGCAGCTCAGCACTTGCTGTCAATCTGCTATTTTGTGTAGTAAATTACTGTGCCTTGTGTTTTACTTGACTTGAAGCATCTTCAGTCTCACTGAAGATGGGAATTGACATCTTTCATGTTTTTGCTGTTGTGCAAAGCTAGATGTTGATATGGGTGATTGCAGCTTGACAAGTGTAAAATACAGGTAAATATCTGTTGAAGCATCTAATTTTGTGTGAAATATGCCTGCCTGTATAAAACATGATCAAAGAGTTGTTTTCCCTATGATTACATCATGATGTTCTATTTTAGCTGGAAGCAAGAATAGAAGAGCTTAATAAAGAAGTGAAAGCTGGTAAAGACAAACTTGTAACTCAAGATGCAGCAGCCAAAAATACTATTCAGCAGTTGCATAAAGAGATGGCCTTTCGAATGGAACAGGTAATATGGAAAGCCCTAAATGATTGAACATCTACATTGTTGAGCAAACTTGTTTCTTGTAGGAAACATTGGATCACTGGGTAAGACAAAATTTTCCAAAATTGGGATTACTGGTGTGCAGTTATATATGCAGTTTTGGTAACCAGCATCAGTGAATTTCCAAATAGCTGTTAACACTCTAGAGTGCCTGATAACTCTTTTTAAAAATGTGTGCTTTTATATGGATGGATTTCAGCCCTCAAGGAAATCTCATTTTCCTTACCTATAAGCTGAACTTGATTCAAAAGGAACTGAAAGCTGGCAGTGGCTTTTTTCAGACAGGCTGTCAGAAGATTAATATTTTTCTTAACTCCAGCACAAAGCTCTTATTTTGTCTTTATGTATTTTGGAGGTCTGGGATTTTTTTTCCTTCTTGGTATCGTATTATGCCGAGTATTTCCTCTGTTGCGTGTATTGTAAAGCTCAATATCAGCTCTCAGTGATTTTCCCCCCCCCACCCCCCCTAATTTGAAGCAGAATTTGTTAGTGCTGGGGTAGGGGGAATTTGTAAAAATAAGCCACTGGATAATGTTTGTGCAGTTGGTATGTGGATGAAGGAAGACAGAGGACCAGTATTGAGTATTTGAAAAATTATTTTCTTGCTAAGACTTACACTTCTTTCCTTCTAAACAAGAAATTACTAATGTATTGATAACTCATTTGAGATGTTTAGCTGTGAAGATGCAGCTGCTTAGATATATATTTACTGTTAGAAGCATGAGTAATTTCAGTGTTTAAGAGGGATCTGATGTTAGTCTTTGCAAAACCGGAACTTTTGAGTCCTGCTTTGTTATGCTACTCTGCTGCAATATTGAAAATATCCAGTAGTGTCTTATAAAAGTTAATTATGAACTACAAGATTGATTCATTCTGGTTTGGTGTTTTTCAAGGCAAACAAGAAATGTGAGGAGGCTCGCCATGAGAAGGAGACAATGGTGATGAAATATGTCCGAGGGGAGAAGGAGTCACTTGACCTCCGAAAGGAAAAGGAGATCCTTGAGAGGAGACTGAGAGATGCAAACAAAGAAATAGAAAAGCTTACGAATAAAATCAAACAACTTTCTCAGGAAAAAGGAAGATTGCACCAGCTCTATGAAGCTAAGGTACTCCAAGTATTGCTGTGTGACTTGAGTGAATGATTCAAAGCACTGACAGAACAACCTTATCGCTTGTTTGTTGTGGTACTTGGTGAAAGAAACCTGCTTGCATTTGGTTTTGCTGTACAGCTGTGAGAGTGCCTTTCCTCCAGGGGAAGGGGAAGAAGTTCTCATGGTAATCTTTTTGAAGTTCCTTTTAATATTTCCCTGAATATTAGTTTGTGAAACATTAGGGATTTTTTTTGACAAAATTGAAAAGACTGCTTGTTCCAGATGTCTAGATTTTGAGGTAATTTCTAGCTTGTTTGGATTCTTTTTAAAGGCTGTAATGGCATTAAATTATTGCAGTCTCTTTTTGTGGTTTTTCTGTGTTTTCACATTGTATTTTCTCTTCCGTAATACTAAAAATTGGTAATTAAAGCAATAGGATTTTTCATCTAAAATTTTTCTACCCTTTTTTAGAAAGCAGTAAGAGATTACTATTAAGTTAGCCAAGTCTTTTTTGTATTGTGCTTCACAACTGTGTTCTACAATTCTATTTCATGTGGAAGATCCAAAAATTAATAAGTGACTAGGGATCAAACTTTGATTTGGGCCTCTTCTGAGCAATGGTATTATGCAAAAAAGGATACATCTTAAGAGTCCTAAAAATTATGCTTCTGAAACAAAAATCACTCCTGTGATGCTTTGTCTTTTAACAGATAGGTAACATTAACATATACTAACACTAGTGCAACCTTACCTTGCTATTCAAACCATAACACTAACGTGGTGTTTTTTGGACTGGATTAAAGCATTATTGGGCATTCTCAAACACGTGCATGATTTTGCAAAACCCAGACATTAAGGAAAAAAACCACCGTGATAATTGGACAGTAGTTTTGTTGTAGAAGCACTGGATCATTTAATTCTATAAAAAACTTGTGAAATTTTCTCAGGATGGTGAAGCCACTCGACTCAACAGAGAAATAGAAAAATTGAAAGAAGAAATAAATTCTCATGTTATCAAAGTAAAATGGGCTCAGAACAAATTGAAAACAGAAATGGATTCACACAAGGTGAGTGAAGTGGTGCTGATACCATTATGTGAAAATATAGTCGAGTAATGTAGTTGTTATACAGTTCACTTTAGAAACAGCACATAAAAAGTAGTTTTTATGTTTAATTTGAGTACCTGCAGCAAAAGTCAGACTAGTTCTCTTAAATACTGGTACTGAAATGGAAGTGTTGAAAGGATGTGAAGGGAGTATGTATGGGGGATTCTCTTTAGTTTGGTCATCAAATTTTAATTTGTTGTTGGGTTTTTTTGGAGGGGGGTTGTTTGTTTGAAGTAACTGCTATCTTACTTTAGTTTTTAAGTGGTAGAGTTAAATCTGCCATCTGAAAATGTGCACGGCACATCAACAAGAGGTTTTTTTATGCCTTCAGTGTTGGGTCAGATGGAATTGCATAAAGTAATAGTTGAATAGAAGCGAGGGGAAAAATAATGTTGAACTTTTCGTTTTGTTAATTCTTTCCAGACTGAAATAGGAAAGTTTTATTTTGAGAAATGTGCTTCTCAGATGAAGTCAGATAAACAGGTTTTACTAGGTTTAACCCATTCTTTTTATTACTCTCTGTAGGAAACCAAAGAACGCCTCAAAGATGCAATGACAAAATTAACTGAAGCAAAAGAAGAAGGAGATCAGATAAGGAAAAACTGTCAAGAAATGATAAAATCCTATCAAGTAGGCACATTTTCTCAGGAGGTCAAATTAGTGTTTAGTGCCTGAGTCCTCTTTTTCCTCTCTTTCTGCCCTAAGCTGTAGCAGGGAAGAATTATCCTGTGCAAGCTGCAAAGCTGAGATGAATAGCAACTGGTTTCTTTACTGGAAAGTTGTTAAAGGGAAAACGTTTATCTTGATTGGCACGCAGTGTGGGGGTCTTTCTTGGCATGGTCAGGATTATCAGAGATGTACTTACAGCAAAGACTCAGTGCTGTGAAAAGCTGTCTGTACACTCATAGAATAGAAAGGGGAACATAAAACTCTAAAACTCTACTTATATTTCTTCAATCCCTTTAGGAGTCAGAAGAAATTAAATCAAATGAATTGGATGCAAAACTCCGAGTAACTAAAGGAGAACTAGAGAAACAAATTCAGGAGAAATCTGATCACCTGGAGGTAAATATGCGGTGTGTGGAGTCCACTTAGTAGTTTAAGAATTCCATGAGATTTTAATTTTGAGAATCTTATTTTAAGCTGCTTACAGTTTTGCCAAATTCTTTGGGTTTTGTCTTTTTTTTGTGGCCAAATACTACATCCCAGGTGTCTGCCCTCCAGCACTTCTTTTTAGAGGATGTTTTCAGGTACTGCCTTGGATTCACTTTTTAAAAACAAAATTAGGGGAAAATACGATATAATGAGGGCAAAATAACTGATCTTTCATTTATAAACGTGAATGTTGCTGTAATTGAGAGCACAAATTCAGATGATAGACTGGCCTTTCTTTGACCGGTATTTTGCCAAGCTATTTGGCAAGGAGAGACAAGGAACAGCCTCTGTTTTGGGTAGAGATTTGCTAGTCCCAAAGTGAAATTCTGTAGAGATGTTGTATCTGCTCGCAGCTGCTATGTGCACATGCCATTTTCAGGGAGTGACCAAGTGCCAGTCTGCCTAGAGCTTTCCCAGAGGTTGTTGTGCCATAGATTTGTTTACCTAAAACCAGAGTGTGCAATCTTGCTTTTCTTCTGAGAATAAAGAAGCTTTGAGGTTTTGCTTTGCTTTTTGAAGAAGTCAACCAACCCTTTGGGGTACCTGTTCTGCCTCAAGCCCTCAGCTGTGGTGGTGGCCTGTATTGGCCTAGATTTTTTTTGAGGTACCACTGTACATTTAGTTTTCTCAATAAGCTTTTTACCCTTTAAAAAGGTACATCATGCAAAAATAAAAGAACTGGAAGACTTGAAGAGGACATTTAAGGAAAGCATGGATGAGCTTCGAACACTGAGAACAAAGGTAAATACGTGCTGGGTTGGATTGGAATGGGGCTGAAAGCATAGTGGTGAGTTTGGAACAAGACTGCATTTGATCTCTGAATTGTACTTTTACTTTTTCAGGAATAAACAGTGTGGTTAGAGATTAGCTGGCATGAGACTAGAAGGGATACCTAATTGTTGACTCTGGGTAGCCTTTCTTAGGGAGTATCAGTTGATGCATACCAAAACAGTGTTTGGTTTCAGGGTATGCACCTAATTTGGCTGAAAAGTTGAGAAACATTTTAGTAAACATCTTATAAATTTAGTATGAATAAAATACTTGTAAGCTTTTCCTACCTGTGAAGTGAGTTTTGTAGGGTTCATACGTGTGACCTCTGGTAGGGAGGTTATGCTATACATAACTTGTGGACAGGCTATAGATTAGCATGCCAGTCCCTCTATCCAGAGCAGAGATTTAGCTCAACAGGACTGTAGAAAAAGGGAGGAAGACACAGTAAGGGCTTGGCTTGGTAGCTGGGGAAAGACAATATCTGTGGATCTGGTCCATTAGGCTGATAAGTTTGAGTCTTTGGATGAAACTAATGTTAATCAGACTTGTTGAATTTCATTTTTTTAATTTTTCTGACTGTATTTGATCTGAAATAGTTTGGGATATTGTTCTAAGCTACTTGGAACCATCAAAAAATTAACGTGAGCTTTTACAACAATCTAGACATACGATCAGAATAATTTAGCTCTGAAGTTTCTGAGACTAAGTAGTTTCTGACTTTAATTTTTTTCTATTTAGGTAAAGTGTCTAGAGGATGAGCGTTTAAGAACAGAAGATGAGTTATCCAAGTATAAAGAAATAATAAATAGACAGAAAACTGAAATTCAGAATTTGCTGGACAGAGTCAAAACTGTAGATCACCTGCAGGATCAACATCAGAGGTACAGCCATGCACTTTGAGTCATGACTTAAAACATTACTTGAGATGTGGAAGGATTTTCTTTATTGAAATTATTGATGCTTTAAATGCATTGTAATTTGAAGAATGCTTGTCCTAATTTAAATCAATGTTGCTAATACTGGAGATAACCTTGTTGGCCTCTTAAAAAACAAGGGGATTGAGATTGATGAATCTAATTCAATGTCTCTCAAAATAAGAAATGCTTGATTTCCAGCATACTCTGTAGGAAGTTATGTCTCCTAGTTGTCTGCCAGTGCTTGCTTTATTGAAAGGTGGGGGAAGCAACTAAACTAGAAAGATAAATTGCTTTAAAATTGTGATGGATGAATGGAGGTATTTAATGAAGAGAATTTTATATACTTGACAGATGCTGTATTCAGACAGTATGGAGCACTTGTCTCTCTAATGGGCTGGAATTCATTCTGTTGTGTTAAAGTTTACTCATCTAGGAATGTGAGTGAAGTAACCTCAGAGAAGTGTTGGGCTCATGTCCCATTCAGGAGTGTTTGAGCATAGTGATGTTTCTGTGTGGTACATATGGACTGGAATTTACAAATGCTGTCCACTCCTCTGGTTCTTGTGGTGTTGCATAAGTGGAGATAGATAAATGTCAGATAAGCAGAACCACCCATGTGTCCCTCTTGTGCTGGTAAACAGTTGTCATTTATCATTGAAAAACATTTCAGTACTTACTGGCCTTCCTCAGGGTTTAGAATATCAACCACTGTGCTGTGTGCTGGTCACCTGTATTGTCACTGTGTCATCAGCCTTTCCAGGGAAACTGCAGTAGGCCAGAGACTGCTGCAGCCTACTCTGGGATCAGTAACAGTTATTTTTCACTTGGAATCTTGCCGAATGAATTAAAGTGACTGTGATCAAAGTGTGAAACTACAAATGTGTCTTCCCAGTTATCTTTTCCTCTCAGTAATTGAGACACGCCTAAATATGTATCTCTCATTCCTATTCAATTTGGATAATTTTTTTTCAGTATCGTTCCCATACAACATTTATTATCCCTACATCAAGTTTTATATTGTCTTTTATTTCAATTTTAAGGCAAACATCCTGATACGTATAAAAGGTTATAATATAAAGTGAATGTTTAGCTGTCATTGTTCGCTGGAGGAAGATGGTTTTATGTTGAATGCTGGGAAGAACTTTATGACTGAGCTGGATACTGATCACCTCCAATATTCCCTGGTCCCCTTTGCTGGCAAACTTTAAGGATAAGCTAGACATGGCTTTTAGAATGGTCTAAACATTTAATTTTATCTGGTCCAACCCTGACTGCTAGACAGATATTTCTTCTGTCATAATGAAACAATGTATTTGAAAATAGCATGGCCTTCTGGCATAGATTTTTAAATGGGAGCTACAGGTGAGATACTTTGCAGCACAAATGACTGGGTCTCAACTCCTCTTGGAGAAACAAATCAATACAGGATTGTTGATTTAAAGTGAATTGAGCGTCCTCATAATTACACTGTCTGCCAGGAAATTAAATAAGTTGTGGGCTCTAGCTTTGTGTAATTTTAATTTTAATTTTAAAATTTGAATATATACACTCCCCGTGAGAAATACGAGGTTTTCTCCTGCTGATGTTAGAAAGTAAAATTTTAGAAAAGGTGTAGAAAATCCTATGATTGAAGAACTAATGAAGTAATATTGCAAGAGCAAATGAGAGAGGGATGGTTTTAGTCTGTAACATTTTTAACAGCTATTTAATTTTGGAATTAATTTCAAACACTTTCTCTAGAATGTTGATAATAACTGAAGATGCAGCATTTTTCACCCAATTGGATTGCATGTGGTAGATTAAAAGCCTCCTAATGGGAGTCTTTCAGTAGGAACAAAAACTTGTCTTGTAGAGGAAGGGACTTGTTTTTTGGGGGAGGGTCAGTGGAGTAAAACAGGTCCTTTGGTTTGGAGCTGCACTGCTTGGATAAGGATGTTTCAGGAATCACCATACTGCTGTCCTAGAGAAACTCAAAACTGGAGAATTTCCCTGTCTCTTAAACACAAGCCCTCTTACAGAATGGCCACCTTTGTTGGGTTTGCAGACCTTCCTCTTACCCACCACATGTGGTTTTGACAGTTTTGTTTGTACCCTTGTCTGTAGCTCATGAAGTTGAATATGGGCAGATGGCCTTCCTTGAAGGAGCTAATGCCTGCACATCCTTCTGTGGGATGCAGAGATCTGTCACTTGAGCACTGCAGCTTATCATAAAATGAAGTGAAAACTCCCTTGACATTTAAAATGATCCAGTGACTAACAGATGCCCCAGGGTCATTAATTGTTCCCCTGCCTTATATGGACTTGACCTGAATGCCTTTATTTCAATAAGGTTTCATGTCTTTAAGCTCAGGTTGTCCCTAATGAGATGCAATTGTTTTGACAGAGATGAACAAGAAATCACTGCTTTAAAGGAAGAAATAGATGGTTTCAATTCTCTGATTGCTGATCTCCAGAAGGACATTGAAGGTAGTCGGAAAAGAGAATCTGAGCTATTGATATTCACTGAGAAATTAACCAGTAAGAATGCACAGCTTCAGTCTGAAAACAATTCCTTGCAGAGCCAGTTGGATAAGCTTTCTTATAGTGAAAGAGAGCTGCAGAATCAGCTGGAGTGTGTTCAGCAGACTAAAGATGATCTGGTGAGTACAGCAGGCAGCTTGTTTTTTGCTCTAGTAAGATGTCTGATACAGATAAAGATGTGGCACATGAATACCACCTTGTGTCTTCACTTACCTGACTGCAGTTCCTCGTTGAGTTTGCAGTTGGTAGCAGTGTGATACAAACACCTCATGTCCCCAAGGGGAAAGAAATCCTGAGGCACACTGCATTGCAAATGAGGAGGTGTTACTGTGTTCCTCTTTCTGTGTTTCTGGGAGTAGAGAGTTGTTGTCTGTGCAACGGTCATGGAAACAAACAAAACGTTCTAATTTGCCTGTCAAATTTATTACTGTAAACTGTTCCTCAGGTCCTGTTTGTACCATGAGATAAATGTATGGTTTTTTATAAACTTAGTGTATCATGGAAGGTAATGGGACTTTGTACTGTATCATGTAGATGTCTTGGAGATAGTTGAGGAGTCTTACTATTCATGTGAAGTGCTAGTGTTCACCCTAAATAATAAATTTATTTATAGTAAATGTGAATGGTTTCAGGTGAAAAGTTCAGTTGGGGCTGTTGAGCATACAGTATGGTTAGGCCAGAATTTTTTTGCATATGACTAAAAATAAGATTGTCATTTCAGACCAGCAAGTTACAGAAGGAGGAGAATCAGCGAAAGCTGGAAGTTGAGACCCTCCAGGCTCAGCTGGCCTCAGAGCAGGAGGAACTATCAGCACTGAAGACCCACGTGGATGAACTGAAGGATGACCTGGCTACCCAGAAGCGCAAGCATGCAGCAAACCTGAAAGACCTCACAAAACAACTTCAGCTAGGTGGAGATTATTTTCACTTATGAGTCAGCCCCATCTGTAAAACACTTCACAGTGTCTGCCAGATACTCAGGTCCTGCCTGCGTGTGCTCACTGCTTGAGTGTCGCCCTTCAAGCTCTCTGTGTCCCTAGAGACAATGAGAGTGAGCAAGTTAGACCTTGTGGAAAGTACAGTTACAGGCCTTTGAGTCAATTTTCAGTCTTAAATGTAACTTTTGAAGTGGGTTTAGACATAAAATGAAAGATTTATTTCAAAAGGGCCTAGTCTTTGTTATGATGTGACTGCTGAAGTGTCACCAGAGGTGTGTATGGATCTTGGTCTCTGTAGGAGTATATTCAAAAGTTGCCAGAAGTTTCCTAGTTGCTGACTGTACCAGGAATTGCTGGTGACAGTTATTTTTTTAGTACATTAAACAGAATACTTCACTTTTTAAAGCTGGATATGGAGAGACTGATGACTAATTTTGTCTACAAATAGAAGTCATCAAATACCTAACAATGCATATGCTCTGAATGCAAATAGACGTGAATATAATCAAATCTATCTGAAGTGTGTTTGAAAGTAGAGATCCTGTTGGCATTGTGCAAGACAGGTTCATGTCCCTTTTTGTTCATATAAGAACAGCTGTGTGCTTTCCCTCTTGATCCCTACTGGGTGAGTGGTGCTTTTGGCACAAGTACTACACTCTGCTGACTCTAGTGGTACAGTTATGAGATGCTGGAAGAGAGTTGCCATTCATTAGTTATTTACGTGGCTGTCCTAATCAAAAGTAAAATCAAATTTAGATCTTACTGTTCCCAGTTAATCCTGTGTATGACATTACCTCCTTCAACTGGCAGCTGCTGCAGTGTGTAGGGATCATGGTGGATGTTACATCTAGGTGCTTCATGGCTGGGGCCAGAGAGAAATGGGGAGTCGTTTGATTTTGGGGTTTATTTTTAGTTGCTACCGTTGTCTTTCAGTTGTCAAGCCATGTTAAATTAGTGCAGGTCAGAGAGGAGTAGAGGTTTTGTATGTTGGGTAACACTGTAATTTTTAGCTTTTAATCTGCTATTGGTAACCATCATTTTGTTAATACTTTTAGCACGGAGGAAATTGGATCAGATGGAAAATGGTAATTATGACAAAGAAGTCAGCAGCATGGGGAGCCGTTCCAGTTCATCAGGTAATGGAGTACATAGCAGGGCTGCCAAACAGCCCTTCCATCTTAACAAGGTTGCCATGGTGTGCTGTGTGAGCCTTGCTCTTTATGTGGTTTGTGCATATGCAGTGTGTGGGCAGCCTCCCATTAAAACTGGCAAAATAGCCTTTAAGCACCAAAATGCACTTGGCTGACTGCAGTTGTAGGTGCTTATTATCAGATTAAAGTGTAATGTTTATGGTGTTTATATACTTTGGTTCTTTTTAAATACCTACCTTTTTTATTTTGTTGCTTTTATGTTTGGAGGAAGCTCGGAGGACTCCAGTTTATAGAGGACTCTTCTATATGCTCCCAGAGGCAAAACAAAAGTGGCTTCCAACATTGTTTAATTGCCCCATTGACAGTTGCAACTGTGTAAATGATAAATCAATTAGCATCATTAGAGTCATCAGTGGGTTTGTGTAAAATTAATTCCTTTCTATCCAGTTAGAACTAAAGTAGTGATCTTCAGCACTGAAAACAGCATGTTTCCTTCCTTGATATTTTTGAGTTTTAAATTGGGATAGTTCTGTCAAAATGTCCTGTAATCTCACTGTCTGAGAGAGACAAATGCTTAGAAAGAACAACAGAAAGTAAAGCAAATACTTAAAGCTCTAAGTGATCAGTGCTGAGGAGTGTTTATATGTAGGGCTTTTGTGAGTCTGTACAGCTTTCACAGTATTGTAATTTTAGTTTACTCCAAAACACATATTTAAAATCAACTCAGTCTTGTGGAAGGTATATGAATAGGAAGGTATTTAAGTGGGAATAAGCATTCCTGAAGGGAGCACACTTACACCAAAGGCAGCCCACCCATGGGAGGGGACTGCACTGCTGTCCCAGCAGGTTGCATTTAAATGCTATAAGGATCCTTTAGGGAAAAGCCCTCTAACATAGAAGGGAAACTGACATCCTGAAGGAAGTATCCTAAGCTCCTGGCAGGTAGTGAATGCATGCACTGCACTGCTGGGGGCACTTCACCTGGTATAAAAACAAAAGGAGTTTTTACAAACGGGGATGTGTTGGCAGGGTCCCTTAACGCGCGCAGCAGCAATGAGGATCGGTCCCCGGAGAACACTGGCTCTGCAGTGGCTGTGGACAGCTTCCCAGAGGTGGACAAGGCTGTCTTGGTTGAAAGAATACTGAGGCTTCAGAAGGCACATGCTCGAAAAAATGAAAAGATGGAGTTCATGGAGGATCACATTAAACAGCTGGTGGAGGAAATCAGGAAAAAAACCAAGTATGTTCTGTGTTCTGTTCATACAGGTTTTCAGTGTTGAGCTGATGCACTAGACAGGTACTCTGGATTTAATGTAAGAAAATTAATTGTCTAAATGAAAATGTTCGAAACAAAAATATTGCAGTGAAAGTAGATTTCAAAAGTACAATTAGTTTTGGGCTTTTTTTTCCTTCTCTTTCCCCAGCAGTTCTAGTAATTGCCAAGGTTTTGGCAATTATTACTATCATTAAATTTTTTCAGGAGGAATAGACTGGCACAAGTGAGTTTTTGGTAGCAAAATGGTCAGCAGGTGGCTGATTTGAGGTGGACTGCTGCCACTGGCTAACAGAAGAGTCCATTCTCCTCACATGCTTAAAAGGGGGCTGATTGTGTTTGTTTTGGAAGGAGAATCTGCGTAATTCCAGATGGTAGTCTGGTATACATATCAAACAAACGATGTATCTGAGCCAAAGGTGGTCAGTAGTTAATGTGTGAGACAAAATTCCGCTTAAATGGAAATCTCATCTTGCAGGATAATGTCTGGAACTTCAGTTAGGGGGGGAAGAAATGCTGGCATATGCGTGCTTCTGGGAAGTGCAGTTGCCTGTTAAGAATAGCCCTTGTTTAATCAGTCCATACATTTATGCCCATCTGGTACCATTTCATAGAACATGATCACAGCTTGGGAAGACTCTTGAGAAGAGACTTTGTAATTTTTGTCTCATGTATAGAAAGCTTAAGATTCGCTGTCTGGAGTCTTTCAGCAAAGAAAAGTAGAGACTTTTTTTAAGTACCTTTTTTGCCCAAGGAGCTTTTCAGAATACTTCTAAATAAGTAAACCCTGCATATTGTAGTGTCTCAGCTTACCAGCATCTCCTATATCACTGTTGGTATCCCGGGTTTTCCTCTGACTTAGAAATTGCAGGAGTAAATTATTACTACCTTTTCAGTAATACAGTACTGCTTGAAAATAAAATTACTCGTGTCAGGAATCTGAAGTTACTTCAGTGTCTGACTTTTCTCTGTCTTGTAATGCTCTGATGTTGTTTATTTTTTTATCCTCCAGAATTATTCAGAGTTACATTTTGCGGGAAGAAGCTGGAACACTGTCATCAGAGGCCTCTGACTTCAACAAAGTACACTTGAGTAGGCGTGGTGGGATTATGGCATCTCTGTACACATCTCACCCTGCAGACAGTGGGCTCACCTTGGAACTCTCCTTAGAGATAAACAGGAAGCTTCAGGCTGTGTTAGAAGATACTTTACTGAAAAATATTACGTTAAAAGTGAGTAACTATGCCAGTTTTTCCACACGTTCTTGTGGTTCTGGGATACTCGCTTCGCTGGATGCTGCTAAAAGACTTTCCAGAAGTCAGCTCGTGAATTGGTGCCACTGATCTTATTGAGTTAACCAGGGAGTTATGTGACATGATCCCTGCTGTACCTCCAGTTCAGGACCCTCAGGGTATGCTGCACGAATGGACTGCTGCTTGAAATAAGTTCTGGAGTGCCTGTGCCTTCAGCAGGGCAGGGTCTCTGCGTGCTATCCCCCGGTCACGTGCAGCCAGGAATGTGTGCTCCGCCTGCCTGGCCCTGTGGAGCTCCCGGGGCAGCACCTCTGCTGCCAGGGAGAGGTGGCAGGCTGGAAAAGGGTGTGCAGGCTGCCAGCTGGGCTGCAGTGTTCTGCACAAGTTGGAGATCTCTTCCTGTAATTATCACTCCCCTTGAATGCCATACTTTCTAGACATTCTGTAGAATTTTAGTAACTGCCAAAAAAGACTTGCTGAGAGCTTTGAGTCCTTTATTGAAATGAGCTTGGTTTTTTCCAAGTCTCTCTAATCATTTGCGTTTGTTCTGGATACTTGAAAGTATCAACCTGCTGACATAAACAGTAATTTTGACTTATTAGTGCATTTTGTGCTGATGGACTCATTTTCCCTGTGTAACTTACCCTATCGCTTTTTTCCCCCCCAAAGGAAAACCTGCAAACTCTAGGAACAGAAATAGAACGGCTTATTAAACACAAGCATGAACTGGAACAGAGAATAAAGCAGACATAACTAAAACTTTTGTGGACTAACCAACATGAAGATGCAGAAAAGGCAGGTGCTGCAGACCACTGTGTTTTAGATTTTGCCTGCCAGCACAAGCATCTGGGGTTTTGCAAAAGAAGCCTTTGACCACACAGCCTCACTTGTGTGAGAGATCGACAGGGGCCGGCATCAGTGTGGTTCTGTCTACCCAATACCAGCCTGAGGCACTGCTGAAATTCACTGCACACTACATTTATCTGGAACTATTATTTGAAATGACATACAGATGCTTTGCAGTGCAGACTGTGTTTGGAGTGAGTTGCCGTGAGATTTCAATTTCTGCACTGTATAATTAATCAGTCTCAATGATGGAGCTTGAGAAAAATAAAGCCAATTATGTCTTAGTAGCTATTAAACATATCCAGTGTTACTGAGCTTTAAGGGCTTTCAGACATTATTTCCTTTCTTGCATATTATTTCTGATCTTTGGGTTGATTAGGCATTTTTGACATATGCATGGAATAAGGCTTTGTCACAGAATTTTGGTTTTTAAGTGGTGGCCATGATATTGCATATTTTCTGCTTTAGATTAACAATCAACCGGACAGTTTCTTTATTTAAAAGAAGTGAAACAACAGTAAAACTAAGGGACTAAGGAGCTTTCTGATTAATTTCTTGAGTACATGTAGTTGAAACCAATGTCAGTTCAGCAAATCTTGTAAACCCTTGATCTTTTAGATGTGAATCTAAAGAAGTTTAATATCAGATAGTTGGTTAATAAAGTTCTCTGGGCTTCTTCATCACTAACAGCATTTAAGAAGTAGGAGTTTTTGCTGCCCATTGTTATGTATGTACACGTAAACATGGTGATTGCATCTGGTTTCAAAGACAAATGGAAGCAAACTAAATTTTCTTGTTAGCTGTGGCTAGACCAGTCAGTGAAAGTAATGGTGGGAAATGAGAAATATATCTAAATGAGATTTTAATCTATTGTTGGACTGGGAAAGTGGCACAGAAATCTCTGCCACTCCCTGGTTTTACTGTTGTGAAGAATTAGTTGGTCAAAATGGCACAGACTGAGAACTATTATTTAGTCCTTCAGTGGCTGAGAGGGTGACAGAGGAAGAGTATCAAGGTGACAAGATTTGGGTTAGTCACAACATCATGTTCACATTTTAATTTCCAGGATAAGTAATACACAGGATCTGAAATATCTCTATTCCAACAGTAAATGCATAGTTTCTGTATCTATTGCCTTTTGACCAAAATTAATTGATAGATCACAGTGTAAATACATACTTCAGATTTTTATTAAATACTTGAACTTCCTATTGTCACAAAAAAAGAGTCAATGTACATTTAAAATAGCAATGCTTTAGCTACTTAAAATGGGGATGTGGGGGGAGAATCTGTCTTACTGCAGGCACTGTTTGCATCGTACACAAAACAAGGGACCTGAATCTGGCAGCACAGAGGAGGACAATTTATTACACATCTGGGTGACTTAGTGATGTGAACTCCATTTTCAGGGGCCACTGAGTTGCCTGAGCTTTTTAATGAAACAAATTGAGCAAAAGAGCCTAATTTGGTTTGAATATTTGGTTCAAGATTGTGAGACTTCGTTGTTAGTTTAAAGATAGGCATCTCTAAAAGTATTTGTGGATCAAAGCCTGGTTTGTGGTCCAGAGAGCTTCAAGAGTCTGGGATGGCAGGTCCCTTCAGTGTCAAAGGATTAAGTATTTCTTTAGAAAAGGAGAGGGGGAACAAATTGTTTAAAACCCGACCGAGCATGATATAGAAACTGCAAGCCTTTAATCTGGGTGCATTTTTATACATCTATTTTTCTAATTCCTGAGAGCAATGGTTATCTGAAGTGGTGTTGGGGAATTTGGGCCAGTCCAGTCATGGGCCTACCTCTGCTTTACTGTTGTTTAAGTGATGTGAAGAGGAAAACACCTGGCTCTGCTGACACAGATTTGTTACAGCTTCCAGGAAGCGAACAGACAGTTGTTCATGACTGAGCTTAGATCTTCTGCTGAGAAAGTGTTTTAGAACAATTTGCATGCTAAAACATAGCTTAGCTCCTGTATGTTTGTGTCTTCGTGCTTTAATGTACCAGATCTCTGGTTGTTTTCAAGCATTCAGCTAAAAGACTCCAGTATTTTAGATACCATGTTAATATTGTAATCTTTTAATGTATGTTCTCCAGGTGTACAGTGTGAATGAAGGAGGGGTGTGGTGCAGATGGAATCAGTGCAATGGCTTTGTGGAAATTCTTATTTCTTTTTGGCATGGTTGTTTCTCATTTTAAGTTGAGAAACCTAGTTAGCTGTCCTCCTGCCCTGCTGGAAATGCTGCTTCCTCTTTGTAGCACTAGTAACTTCTCAGACTTTTTTTTTGCCTTGGTTATGGAGACACACAAAGCAGGCAAAATATCACATTGTTTATTGTGCACGGTGTTTTCATGGACCAAAGCTGTCATCCACAGGTGTTATTTTAAACATATCTGTTAGGATGGAAATGTCATTCTGGCTTGCACATTGGCAAATGACTCTCTAGCAAGCCCAGGGTGTCATGAGTACCTGATGGGGCCAGCCAGCAACTTGGCTTAACTACGTTCCTCCTTTCTGAGAGGCAGTGATGTATCAGCCATAAAATGTTGCTGGCAAGCCACCTGCCCATTGTTTCCATGGGGTGGCTTGTCAGGAGTGGGATACTGTTGGTGCAGTAACACTTTCTGTGGAAAAGTGTTTTTCTGTGGAGTGATTCACATAGGTGAGCACCAGCTGGTGCAGGGTGGGTGCAAGGCTTGTGTAGCAATCTCACCCCACTTAGCCTTGTTTTGGAAACTATATGATGAACCTGAAATTGAAAACTGCCCTCAGATAAACTGAATTTTAGAGATACACCGGTAAATTAATAAACCAATCATGAAGGCAGCCTGGAGCAGTTAGCTACATGCCTGTCACTGAAATTCAGTGTTCATTAGATGTGTAATTGCCACAGGCTGCTTTTGAAAATTCCAAGCTTGTGGTTAGTTGTGTCTTACAGGCTTAAACATCTGTTTCTTAAATACTCAGGGTGCTCTTTTAATTCGAACATCGCACATACAGATGTTGTTAGAGGCCCTACAAGAGACCTGCCTGTGCTTTTCACCCTCTGTAAAATCCACTGCTGTCATTGTCTGAAGCCAGACCCCTTGACCTGAGGAATACCATTTTATGCTATAGAAATCACTGGCTTTGTGCCACATAGACTTGTGCAATATTTTTAATTATAGTGTCCAGAAAACTGGAGATTGATTTCTTCCTTGGATATTTTCTCATTATCTTCACTTGTTGCTGGCAACACCTGCAGTATCTGTCTTGAAATATTTTTCATTGCAATGTTTTGATTCATAACTAAAAAAAAATTTTAAAAATTGTATGTCTGGCTTCCAGTGCATGAGGTGTAAAGCTGAGTGTGCACATGCTGCAGAGACCTGAGTCTAGGGAGGGGTTCAGAGAGCAAGGCCTGTCCGAAGGGGCCTTCACCCTTCCTGTGCTGGTCAGTGTGACTGTGAATCCTGCAGTGGGGGCACAAGGACTCAGGCGTGCCCTGTCTCACCTGACACCTGTCCAGGGACAGATGGCTGCGTTGCACGGGGAGCTGGGTGGCATTTAGAGCTTTTCCAAGATGGATGGGTGTTTCCTTCCCATTTCCGTGTTCTAACTGAAGCTATGTTGAATCTTCCAATCTCACTCTGTAAGTCATACACAGAATGTCTCTTGATTTAATTTTGTAGATACCTGTTTCTGTATAAAGTTTTTGAAGGTATTGCTGTACCTTATGTATATACTGTACTTTGAAATAATAAACATACAAACGTATGGAAGCCTGGTTTGGGTCTGTGATTTGTCCCACTGTTTGCCGCTGCCTGACTGGATTGTGCCGGCAGGGGGGTGGCAGCGGGGTCTGTGCTGGGTGCTCATCCTTGGGGAGTGGGAGCTTGTGATGCTTGTGAACAAATACTCGGGGCTAGAAGCAGCTGGATTGCCTGCAGACTCTGCTTGCCGGCATGGAGGGCACCACCACAGCCCCTCGAGTGGGTCTGACTGTACTCGGGGAACCTGGTGAGTGCTGGAGGGTTGCGCCGCTCCCGTGCTCGCTGCCAGGCGCCGCTGTCCTATTGCACCCGGCAGACAGGAGGTGGCAGTGCCTCTTCTCCGGGACTGCCAGCGGGACTGCCAGCGCAGCCGGGGAACACGGGACAGCACACCGCTCCTGCTCTACTCATCCCTTGGGAATGGCGGGGGACAGGGGAAAGCTGTGCTGCACTCCAGAACTGCAGTCGCTGTAAGTGGCCTCGATGCTCGAGTCCGCTTTTCCCTTCTGTAGTATGAATTTGGCAATTCCACAATCTCAGTTGCAAGGACTCCTTGGCTGCAGCTCCACATTTGCTCCTCTGATTTATTTATTCTCTTGAGATCTAACGTTGTTTGGTTTTATCCATGATAGTATTTTTTTATAAAATAGTAAGTGATGCTGTCTGGTTGCTGGTGGTTTGTTGTAGCGGTGCTTATATTAAAAACCTGGGAATTGGATTGGTATGGGTTATCCTGCCCTTGCAGGGAGACAGACCAAAAAAATACTGTGAAAAAAGAATACTGTGAGGGTGATAATTTATGGAGTTTATTCTAGTATCTCCTGGAGTACCTTAAATGAGAGAAGGGGCTGTCCTATTTTTTGCTGTAATTTAATGGCAAACTACCTCAAGCTTCCCAGGACCAGGGCGAGGGCTCCCAGGAAGTTTTCTGGTTACTGTTCCCTGTATGACCCTTTGCTGAAGGTGTTTTGCAGGTCACTGTTTTTCTTCCAGCTTTTCCCACTGACAGCAGCTACAGCTGTTTGGAAATAGATGTGACCAAAAATCAAAGTTTATTTGTGTTTCCCAAGTACTTAACACTGCTGCTGGGAAACAACAGCCTGAAGCTAAGCTTCCTCAAATACTAATTTTGGCTGTGGTGGTATTTGGAAGTAGCCTTTTGGTGAACTACTTCCCACCCCTGTTTTTAGGTCTGTACCTGAGCCTGGCCCAGCCCAGCTCTGTGTGCAGAGGAAGGGTTCTCAAGGCACGTGTTAAGTGCTCAGTCCTGAAGTAAGCCAGGCTGATACTGGAGCTACTGGGTGATAAATTGCTAACCCAATGCTAGCAGTTCTCTGGCTGATTTTGAATGAGGAAATCAGCACTGCTATTTTTCTCTCTCTCTCTGCTTTATTTTAAGAGTTTTTTAATAGCGAGCTCTGCTGGGGGTTTTGTTGTTGCGGTTGTTTTTAGGCTATTTTGCATCAAACCACAGTGGGTCTGTGCCAGATTTTGCGAGATTTTTGCATGCATAGATGTAACTGTAGCAGTAGCAGAGTGCTGCTGAACAAGTTGTTCTCATCTAACATGTATAAATATGCTGTTAGATGTGTTTGTTGCTGTTCTCCTCCAGTGGATGCCCTATAGCCAGGAAATCCTCTGGCCCTCAGGTTTCACTGGGCTCTTGACCGTGTGCAGCTGCCCTGATCTCAGCAGGGCTGCTCAAATCCCTCAAGTGAAGCACCTTGCTAACAGGCTGAGTCCTATGAATGTCTAAGAGCTTCTTAAGAAGTTTCTATTTTAAAATAACCCTGTGTATGTGGAATAAGGAAAAGCAGCAGATGAAAGCATGAAGTCTGTGAGCTCTAACCAAAGTGCTGGTGTTTGGCACATGGTCGGTGAGCACAGCCTGGCAGGCACTGCTGCTCCCTCTGGGGTGGCTGGTGAGTCCTTAAACACTTGCCCTGGGCCATCCAACCTGCAGTTCTTTGGTAACTGATGCTGCCTTTGGAGATGGATTGAAACAGGGTGCAAATGCAGTTTTTTCAAGCTTTGATCTGCAGCCAGATGGAAGGGTTTGTGAGGCTGCACTGTGAAAGGGACTGGTTAAAAATACTCAGAAAATGATAGATCTGAAATTATTTTAACTCCAGTGCGTGCCTGGCACAGGGGAGAGGAAGAAGGTGAGAATCACTTATATCAACACTATGGGTAAAAGCAATATATGTCTGAAGAAACAAACCTACTACTAGTCAGCCTGAACCTGTCGGCCTGCAAATTCCCTGGAAACTTTGCAAGTCAAAGAGGTTGAAATAACCAAACTTAGGCTCAGAGCTGTGACCTGTTGCTGTACATGGCCTGTACTAATCAACTGCAAATAATCACTTTAGTAATTAGATTATCAGAGATTATTGATTAGATGGACTCTGGAAAATATTTAAGGGCTTCACCCTTCTGGAGAAGGGATCTTCAGCCGTATGGTGAAATGAGAAATCAGAATGAGCTGCTGTCAGCTTCTCATGGGCTTAAGATGTGGAGTGACACAGGCTGCTGACAACCAAACCTGTGATGCCCTTTCCCTGTCTCTTCCCTTGGCCATGGGTCTGCCCTGGCCTAGGGCTCACTCACTCAAACATGGGAGTGGCTGGCACAGGGAACAAGACTGTCCCACCTGCTTCCAGGCTGTCCAAGCAGCTCCTGGTGCACTGCAGGTAACAGCTCAGCCTTTTGAGGCAAACAAGGAATATTTGTTTTCCCTGTGACCTGCAGCGTGTCCGAAGTGGCTGCACAGCTCCCACATCCTCTGTGCCGCGGAGACAGAGCACCTCGAGCGAGGCAGGACAGCTGGCAGTGAAACCCCTCCACAGCTCCAGGTAAAACCTCCCCCAGAATCCACAGCCCCTTGCTTTGCTTGGCTTTAATCAGACATTTCTGGGATCTAGAAAGATCCAGCTGGAGCCAAACAGCTGTTTTCCATCAGCAAGGATTGGCAGAGGAAAGCTGCTTCATAAACCAACCTGATAAAGTGAGCAGCCATCAATCCAGGTACCTGTGACCCTGGACACTGTGCTTGGAAGCCTTCATGGTCTTTCTTGGGCCATCCAACCCCAACACCAAATGCATCAAGAAGGGCTGCTGGCAGGAATGCCTTCCATGCTGGCACTTCAAAAATGTAGGCACACCTCTCAAGCAGGACCTGACTAAGCACAGGTTGGACCGAGTTACCTTCGCTCCTCAGGCAGGTGAAGCCCTTGGAAAAGAGATGTGGCAGATTTGGCAGTAGGCCTGTAGCATGAGGCTCACAGATTACTTTATTTTGTTTACCTGACTTATGTCAAACTATTTCCCTCTCTCAGAATTTCCCTGCAGTCTTCCAACGCTGATTGTTGATGGTGAAAGGTCAGCTATTTCAAACTGATATAGCTGACCCAAACTATAGCTGATTCAAACCCAACCAAACCTTGCTTGGGTTGGTGACAGAGCCCAGACCTTGCTGGTAGTGGTCACCTGGTAATGCCAGAGCCACTGTGGCATGTCCATCGTTAAAGACAATGTTCAGGCAACTGCAAGAAATGCCAGGGCACAGGGGCAGGTGAGCTCTCTCCCATCGCACTGCAGAGAGCATGATTGAGCTTCCCTTGGCTTTGGTGGCAGCTGAAACAATAGAAATGTCCTGAAAGACTACAACTTGCATCCAAGGGATTCTCTAGAGAGCAATAAATGAACGTACTTACGTCTCATTAATTGTGTATCAGAGCAAACACTGGAAAAACACCAACCAACCAAAGCAGCGAGCTTACCACTGACTGCTGGGGCAGGCTTCTGCCAAGAAAACAGCCTTGGATCAGACAGCAAGGAAGCAAAGCCCTTCCAAAGGGTGATTCAGAGCAGCCTCACAGGCTCCTGTGCTGATGCCCTGTCACCACTGTGCTGGATGGGGCACGGAGGAGTAGCTCCTGTCTGGGCACCAACCTCTGTGTGGATGCCTTGTGAGCAGTGAGGAGCTGTCTCCAACCCAGCTGCCAGGGAGGTCTGCTGGGGTTCTGATCCCTCATATCATAGAATCACAGAATCATTTGATTGGAAAGGGCCTTAGAGGACATCTACTTCCAACCCCCCTACCAAGGGGACACCTTCCACTAGACCAGGTTGCTGAAAGCCCCATCCAGTCTGACCTTGAACACCTCCAGGGATGGGGCATCCACAACTTCTCTGTTCAGCTTGTGCCAGTGCCTCACCAACCTCAAAGTAAAGAATTTCTTCCTAATATCTAATAAAACCTGCCCTCTTTCAGTTTTAAGCCATTCCCCCTTGTCCTATCACTACAAACACTTGTAAAAAGTCCCTGCTCATCTCTCTTGTAGCCCTTCTAGGTACTGGAAGGTGCTCTAAGGTCTCCCTGGAGCCTTCTCTTCTCCAGACTGAACGGCCCCAACTCTCTCAACCTGCTTTCATAGCAGAGGTGCTCCAGCCCTCTGAGCATCTTTGTCCTCCTCTGAACTTGCTCCAAGAGGTCCTCATCCTTCTTCTGCTGGCCCCCAGAGGTGGATGCAGCACTCCAGGTGGGGTCTCGCCAGAGTGGAGTAGAGGGGGAGAATCTGGCCTGCTGGCCACACTGCCTTAGATGCAGCCCAGGACATGGGTGGCTTTCTGGGCTGCCAGAACACATTGCCAGCTCATGCTGAGCTTCTCATCCACCAGCACCCCCAAGTCCTTCTCCTCAGGGATGCTGCCTGTCCCCAGAAGAGGCCTAAAATCAACATACAGGGGAGAGGAAGGAAACTGGCTAGCTGGTGAAAGACTGAGAGATGGGGGAAAAAGAGAAATGTTGTTTTAAAAAGGCCATCCTGGCACAAGAGCAAACTCTTCTTGCTCTTGGACTGTCACGGCTTTCCCTCTCCTGCACAGAATGACCTCAGGGTGGTGCAAGCCCAGATCTGGAGTGCAGCTGACAGCATGATCTTAACTTCTCTTTGTTCAACCCTGGGGCATCCAAACATGCACTTCTGAGCGGCTATATATGAAAGAGAAACAGAAAAGTCTGGATTTCTTTGGAAACGTGGCGCAGAAATGGCTTGCACAATCCTATTTACTTTGGAGGTTCCTTCTGGGAAGCGTCTGCCTATTCTGGTCTGTGTGTCGGCTCCCAGCCCCATCAATTTTCCCTTCCCCTCTTTCTTCTCCAGGCTTCTGGGAGTTTGCTGCCCACGTGGGAACCAGGGACCCCAGCCCCTGCCAGACCTCACAGCTTTGTGATTCCTGACACTGTGTTTCCTCCAAGGAGCAGGACAGGACAGTGCAGGAACCACTCCTGGGCAGAGAGCATGGAAATAACATTGTATGGGCGGGGGGAGAGGAAAGGAAGATGCAGATTCTAAGTCAAGGCCTTTATAGGATTTCTGATGGGTTTAAAAGAGAAAAATGTTGTTATTGGGGCGTGATTGCTTTAGGGTTTTTTTATAAAAAGCACAGGCAAAAAATATAATAGGTAATATAAAAAAGCACAAATCTACTGGCAAAATATACATGTATGATTTGACTGTCAGCTCTTACAAGGAAGGGCAAATTGTGTTATCATGGTATTGGGAATGAAAACACGTGAGGATTTGCATGAATCCACCAAGAGCCCTGCAATACTGTTGTGGGATGCTGGAGATACCTTGAAAGCAGAACTGCCAGGAGTAAGGAAGGGGTTTGCTAAACAGCCTAGGGGAAAATACAGCCCCGACCCTATTTTGTTGGCAAGGTGTCCAACCAGAAAAGGACAAGCAAAATGTGTCCACTCAAAAGTACCTCGATATCCTTCCAAGTTCCTTTGAAATCCTTTTGCACAGCTGCTGACAAAGGTCTGAGAATGACCAGTATCTAGCATATACATCTATCATGATGGGTAACATTGCATCATCATTTCCTGATGATCCTGTTTTCCGGTCCTTATCCCTCTGTCATCCCATGTGGAGGTTAGAGCAGAAGCACTTGAGGACCAGGAGTGTTGGGTTCTGCCTGTGCAGACCAAATTCCTCCTGATCCTCGCAGGCATCTTCTAGGCACTGCTATCATCAGGAAAACTTTAAAGATTTCATGTAGTACAAGGACAGCTTTAATCCAAGTACTGATATATGAAAATTAAAGGAGCAGAGGAGTGTGTTAGCCACCGTGGATGGGCAGGGAGGGCATTGCAAAGCCATTCCTTTGCCGTTCGGTTTTGCAGGGGCGAGCGCAAGGTGCGCGGAAGGGGAAGCGGAGCGTGCAGCGAGCGAGTGTCCATGTCTGCAGAGATGCCCTGAACTGCAATGCCAAGAAAATCAAACCTGCAGCCAAGAAAAACACCGTTAAAGTGATGCAGTGACATAAGCTGAGCGCCGCTCGTGGAATCCAAATTACACGCAGAACAATCAAGAAGGAAAACACCGACGACATTTGCTTGTGTAACAGGGGTGTCGACCTCACAGCTGGCAGGCAAGCAAGGGCACAAGGGCAGACACAAGTAAAACCAGTGTTAAGAAGAGGGACTTGACCTTACTGAAGGCATCAACCAGGCCTGTCCCTTAGGGGTAATACTGCTGTAACCACGAAGACTGCACGTTCAGGTTTGTACATTTTAAACAAGTTGGTTTAAAATCCACCACACTTGAAAACCCCACTAGAACAGACCTGCCTGATGAGCAGAGCAAGGCAAGAAGGCTGCCGCTCAGCCCCAGGACGTTGCCTCTTGCTCAAACAAAACACTGGATATGGACATGCTTAGCACTTTTCTAAAAAAGAAGAAATACACTTCACCAAGGGCTTTGAGAACTCTGATCAGGAGAGGTCCTACCTGTAGGGTGAGTACTGGTGGTTGCACTGCAGGTGGGTGACAGGTGTGGGGTATGTTCTCTAGATTCCTGCTCCATGTCTTCTATAGGCTATGAAAATGTTGTGGTGCCAGCACTACATGTATTAGCAATGCAGACAGGTCACGGAACTAGACTTGAGAAAATGCAAATGTAGATCCCCACAAAAATAAAAACATCCTGGCTCAGACCCAACACTGTATTATGCTAAAAAGCAGTGAATAAAAATTTCTCCATCAGGGAGTAAAAGGCATTTTATTCACCCAACACCCCTTATTAATGGGATGTGCTTCTGGGGTATCTACGGATGAGTAGCATTTATTATTTTCTGCTTCACAGCTTCATCTGTATTTTAGACTTTAATACAAGCAACGCGATACAAGCCCTGATAAGTGGGAGAGAGGAAATAAATGCACAACACAAGGTGTTCCCATCAAAACCTCAGCTGCTCTTAATGCACAGAGGGCTTACAGGACACAGTCGATGTTGCTCAAATACAAACATCCTACTCAACAAGCACCCCCTCAAACTGGAAGGAGAGGTCATCTCGTGCCTTTAAACACAACCTTCAGTTACCACGTCCTCAGCATCGCCTGGGTGACCACTGGCCTCACCCTCAGGCAGTGGGGTGCAGCTGCAGGCTCATTTGAGGCCATTCGTGGTGGTCCCCAGGCTGGACTCACAGTGCTGCCCTCGCCCCACACGCAGAGAGCAGCTCAACAGCGAGGCCCCTGCAAAGAGCTTTCAGTGGGAGCCTCCCAGCAGGCTCAAACCCAAAGACAAGTCACTTCCCACCCTGTCATCCCCTCCTCTTCCCCCTGAAATGCCTCTTTGCTGGCAGCTTTGGTCCACGGGCAAAGAAAGAAGTAGCACCCAGAGTCATCAGCCTACAGAAAGTACCCAAGAACAAAAGATTAATTTAAATGTCCTGGCTTCCAGCAACCTTGGCCGTTAGCTTCAGGAAGTCTTCATCAGTTATGTGGAGGAGGAAGCACCTGGAAATCACAGAATTAATTCGATCTGAAGAGATTTCATTCTGGAAAAAACCATGTGTCAGTCCCCACTACTCAAGATTGCAGGGGCAGGGACAGGACAAAGCCGCACGTGGTTAGCAAGTGTGAGTGTGCTGGATGCCAGTCCAGTGACATCAGCTCAACCTCGTGTTTCCCCAAGCCAAGGCCCAGGTCAGCTTGGCACCAGGCTGGGTGTGCCCTGCCTGGGTGGGCTGACATTGAGTGGGGAGCCGTCCCCTCCCCACAGCCCTCCCTTGAGACGAGGGCTGAGATCAGAAATAATCAGGGGAAAGGGAGGAGGGTCTGGAAGGGCAGTTCTGGGCCTCTCCAGGGATGGGGATCCCAAGTGGGAGCCAAGTCTCATGGGAGATGCAAGTCTCCTCTTCCCAAAGCCCCACAGTCCACATCTGTGAGCTCGGCAGCTTGTGCTGCGTTTGACATACTGGGGAGCAACACAAGCCTTGCTGCTCGCTGCTCCTCACTGCACAGTCAGAGAAAAGCCACAAGGTGACAGCTGCAGTGGCAGCAGTGACCAGCCAGGGTGGAGCCAGGGTGGAGCCAGGGTGTGCAGCGCCCTGGGTGTTGTGCAGAGGCGTTTGGAGGTGGCAGCAGACCCTGCTGTGTCCCTCTCACTTCACAATTGCTCTTAAAAACATTGAGCTTCAAGATAATTTATCCTGAACTCCACTCTCCATGCTGAAAACGCCGTCCCTGATGGCTTTTTAAAGGGGATGTATCCAGTCCCTTTGGCTAAATTTGGTTGTGAGTCCTCACAGCCAGAAGGTCCACCTGATCTCACAGCTCATGTTTAGGATGTTTGCAGAGGCAATTGCAGTGCAGCAGAGACACTGGAGAGAGCTGCAGCCTACCTACCACGGACAATATGCTCCTCATTTGAGGTGCCACTGAGTTGGGAGCTAAAAATACTCTTGATAAACAACACTCCTTCTGTAGATGATGCTGATCACTTGGAAGAGCAAGTTCATTTGAACTGTTCAGTCTCTACAAAAGTAAGACACTATGCTTTGTTGTGTTGCAAGCAGACACAGGACTTCACAATGCCTTGGTGTCATCTCTGCACACTCTGCCCCAGCCATGCTGCAATGCAAATCTGGGCCAGGGTTCCACTTTTGTTCTCAGTGCAGAGGATCCCAGGAGCAGCAGATTTAGGGAAATCAGAGCCAAGAGACTGATCTAAAGGGGGCTAAGGACGTGTCTCACCCCTGATTTCAATGATACCGAGAAGACAGACTAGTGACCAAGTACAAAACCAGGTCAGGGAAGGAGGTTTGATTTCCCTCTGCAAAGTGGGAAAACATTGCAGACCCCAAAGCTTTGCTTTTGGTGAGGTCAAATGCAGAAATGTTCCCCCCAGCCCTTGTTTTGGCACCACGGTGTGCCCAAGCAGTGCCACATTCCTATGCGGACTCAGTCAGCTCCATGGCCAAATGCTGCCCCTGCGATGGACTTAAACCAACCTCAGCACAAAGCTGAACTTCATGTGTGTGGTTTACCCTGTGCTCTGAGTGCCTATAAATAGGCTGTGCATGAGCTCACGCAATGGGCTGAGAGGCTTCTAACACCGTGTGGGTCATGTCCTGTCAGGCAGTGGTAACTCAGTTGTACTTCCTGGCTCTGCCTTTCCTCGTGTGAGAGGCTGCCTTAGCCCATGGCTGCCAGTGAGAAAGGCCTGTTGTTGCAAGTCTGAGATGTGTCAGATAAAGAAAATATGACAAAAATTCCTCAGTTTATCCACAAGGCCTGGCACACTCGCATTATTTGAACTGCCACCTCTGTGCTGGCATGGGCAGGGAGGGAGGAGAAGTCCTTTTCACTGTCAGGTGGAAGGACATCCAGACCAGGGCTGAGGCCACCCTTTCTCCTCTCACTCCAGGCTGTGGCCCCACAAGTGTTCAGCACATTGCACCCAGCTCGTACGTGCTGATGGGGCTCAGGGAAGGGCAGTGCCAAGATGCTCGGGTGTCTTCTCCCATTTGGCACAGCCCAGAGCCTGGTGCAGGGTGCAGAGTGGGGTCAGTCAGCACAGGGAGCCTCTCAAGCTGCTCTAACCTGAGGGTTTTCCTCTCTCTCAAAGCAGGAGCATTTTGTAAAGTGCAGCCACTACTTGAAGTGGCCCCACAGGCATTTTCAGTAAGTGGTCATCGTAAGTTTTGAAGTAGTTGGACAGTTATTGGAACGAATGTATGATAAAAGCCTTTCTGCCCCCATCCCTCCCACCCCTACTTTCGGATTCCATGATTGGTTCCTTGTTTGAAATGATTCAGCAGTAGACTCCCAGATAGTCTCCATCTGGTTAAAAATAGTTACTTGCCTCATATGGCTTCAGCATGGTACTGTCAACTCTAAAATGTTCCACCTTCCAAAAAAGTAGAGTGAAAAATGAAAGTGAGCTTTCACACATCATTACTCTCTGCAGTGAGACCTCCAGAGCTCATTCCAAACCCATCAAAGGAGGAGAGGCGAGCTGGGAGGGTGGGCAGGCAAGATGCTCGTGTTACTGCCTGGTGCCCTGCGGGGCCTCGTGGGGCTCTGCCCTCCACACAACAGTGACCAGGCTGATGGTTCGCTCACTTCCCAGAACAAAACACCAGCTTATTTTCAAGAAACATTTATTTGTTGGATTTCTGGAATGTAAGAAGAGTTTAGTCATTGCAGCTGGATGTCTCCTGGTGTCAGTGAGGGGTCAGTTAAGTCAGTTCCCTGCTCCAGCAGGGAATCAGTACAGCCCCGTTAATGAGGAACATTCCGCAGTCACCCCATAACACTGAGGCAGGAGACCATGAGAGTCAGAAGTCCCATCACCCATCTCAGAGCTCTTGTTTTCTGTAGGTGTGGGGGTCAGTGATGGCCTTGCACAGTGTGACTGGCTGTGCTGAACTGCATGTGCTTTGGGGGAAAAAAAGGGTGATTTGGTGGCAATAGTGGACAAATGGTGCAGGTGGGTTATTTCACTTGGCTCTTTGTGTTGCTTGGACCTTGAATGTGTTTGCATTCAGGCCCAGCTGCTGGGGTGTGTGTGGTGGGATCCTTCTGCCTCAGGGTTGTCACAGGGAGGTGGCACTGAGGCACTGCAGAGCCACAAATGGAAGGTGTGTCAGGTCCAGCCCATGAGGGGACAGACAGCACCTGTGCAGTGCCCTCAGCCAGCTCCTGGTGCTCTCACCTGGGGAGGGAAGCACGGCACAGAGGAAAGGGCTGAGCTGCAGTCTGCCCCATGGCCCAGGACAGAGGGAAGAGCTGCTCACAGCCAGCAGCTGGAGCATTCAACCTGGCTTCTCCCACTGCTGAGCAAACAGGCTTGGAGGTATGCACCTGCTCCCGGTGCTGAAGAGCTTCCAGAGAAGCCAGAGGGGGTGCAGGAATATCCACTACTTTTCATGGCACACTTCACGGCATCAGAAGCTGACTCCAGAGGCTGCATGACAAATTGCTGGTTAATACCCACATTAACTCACTTTTCCCCTCAGAGCTGCGTTTGCTGTGCATGCAGAGCCATCCTCTGCTCATTTCCTCAAGGTGATATGCTAAATCCTGCTCCCTGGACCATGGCAATCGGCTCTTGCTGGAATACCATCACGCGGCAGATGTCAGCTGAGGGAATCGCGGGGACTCTGCCTTGCTGAGCACCACGGCCCAATCCAGGCCAGCGTCAGTGGGGTGGGATTTGATCAGAGTCAGAGCTCCCACAAAGTCCCAAGTGAGCCAAGTGCTCAGCCTGCCCGTGGGGTGCTCTGTCCCAGGCAGCACTCTCAGGTGCTGCTGCTGTTTGTGAGACCCTGAAATACCTGTCACACTGCCACGTCACCTCATATTGATCACTCCAGTGTAAGCACTTGCTCTGGGTCACTCCTGACAAGACACGGGATGAGCCTAGAAATTAATTACTTCTACAGAGAGCAAGTGTTTTGAAGAAGTGCACAAAGGGCCCAAGCTTCCCCGTTTTGGATGCCTACTTGTGTACCAGACCCCAGCTGTGTTTATGGGAAGGGACATTTGCACGTGCCAACAATTTTAATGCACACCAGGCCTCATGCAATTTTTCTTTCCATTTACAATATCCTGTATTTTATATGACAAATTTTGAGTGTGGCTTTTGTGCATGAATGATACAGTTTCCATAATATTTTTTCATATGCAGAGACATTTTGTTTTGATCTCATGGGGCATGAGTCAACTCCTATTTTGAAGCCACTGGAGTCCTTCCAGTGACCTTCCCAGAGCCTGGCTAACTGGGAAGATGAAGCCTGATGTGTTGTAGGTGCAAGCTAGCATGACCTGCCGAGGCTCATGGCAGCTTGGTAGAGCACCTCAATCAAAAAAAGGCTAAATCAGGAAACTATGTCAATAGCATTCAGTGTTTGGTGCAAAACCCAGAGTCTCTGCCCAAAAAATGCCCATGCTGCAGAACCATGAGCCTCCCACACACGTCAGCAGCAGTGGGTGTTCAGCCCTGCAAGATCCACAGAGTGCCCATCCAACACAGGTGCCAAGTCCCTTAATCTCAAGGCTGCAGAAGTCAGGCTGAGCTACAGAACTCTTCTGAGTGGGACAAACATGACCCTGGCTTTCCTGGACTACCCAGGCCAGGCCCTGCACCCTCACAGAAGCAGCAGCCCTGGGGACTGACCTGGCTGTTCGGGAGTGCTGCCTGCACAGTGACACTGCACGGCACAGCCGGGGCCACGCTCTGCCACCGTGTCCCACAGAAACCCCGAAACATGCAAGGCTGTTTCCCACCTTCACGACACCCCACGCAAGTGTGGGATCCCACACAAATTCAGGCATGTGCCCATCCATTATGCATGAAGTTTATTCCCCCTTTTTAAGGACTGTTGGAAGAGTCATTTCGTTTTTTGGTAGGAGCAGGTTTCGATGGGGAAATGACAGGTTCCCCAACTCAGCAAAATTCTGGCAATTTGCCTCAGCTCAGAAAGGTGCCCCTGTTCTGTGGGGTCAGCAAGGAAGAGAAACCAGAGGACATAAAATTAGCAAGAAACAAGTCAGCTGCCCCAAAGCTGCTGACTGAGCATCCTCACTGTTTGCAAGGCTTACATATCAAGAGCTCTGTTAGTGACAAAGGGCTGGCCAGAGCTGTTTGTGCCGTGATGCTCGGCACATAGCATTCCTGCCAGCACTGAATGGCACCGTGGAAAGGCTCCCAGCAGGAGTCACCCACAAGGGCCCAGCAGGTGGTAGCCTCTGCCTGGTTCTGCTGCCAGCCCTGGCAAGGACCCGGGGCTGCTCTGCAGGACACGGGGCTGGTGCCCTGTCCTCCACCACCGGCCCTGCCGAGGAGACCACACGTGGTTTGGAAATTAGGTGAAGTATTTTGTGTTTATGAAACAGCTCCTAAGAGTTTGAAAAAAGGACTAGTGGTGTTTACACACAAGCTGGGCAGACTCTAACACGGTGCATGCTCTGTTGTGTCAACTCCTGCACCTGCATAAGATATTTTAAAATATCCTCATGAAATAAGGGAGCCAAACAACTGGGTATGATCAGCCCTGCCTGTGCCCTCACTAGAGCCACACTGAACATTTTTGCTAATGGAGCTGTGGGATGCTGTGGAAAATCTGCTCTCCAAAGAGCCTTTGTTCATGTCTGAAGTTAAGGCTGGTCCATGGCTGGGTGTGGAGCTGCAGGGGAGCTGGTGCTGGATCAGCCTGGGTGCAGAGCTGATGGAGTGCTCCCCGGGAAGAGGGGACGCCTTGGAGGGAGCCCAAGTCTTGCAGCACTGCAGCCCACTGCTGGCACAGGGAGAGCAGCAGCTCAGCTAACACCACCTTCATCCCCTCTCGGGCAAGGAGGACACTTGGCCAAAGAAGAATGAAGTTGTAGCACATTTTCTTGTGCTTTCCCAAACTACCAGAGTTACCAAAGTGCTTCTCATTGTGTGTTTTGGTTTCCTCTGCCAGAGAGTGCCTGGACCCCTTCTCAGCAACACAGGTTCTCTTTTTTGTACCGTCTGCAGAAGGTCCTGCCTGGCCCGTGTGTGCTCGTAGAGTGACACCAGGATTCAACCCATAGAAGGTTGTTGACCTGGGAAGAGAGAGTTGCTAGAATTTAAGGGCTGGGCAATTTCTTGGAAACTGCCTTATCAGCACAACGACAAGCTGGAGCTTTAACAACCCTTCCTGAGCTGCACGTCCCCAGTTCCCATTCCTGCAGTTCGGTATTAAAGGCTGTACACATATGCTTATTTGTAGTCTGCCATTTAAAACAGCTTTGGGCCCAGATTGCCACAAAACTGTGAAGCCAAGATCAATTTCTTTGCTGTTACTGAAATAAGGTGCCAAGGAAGTCCTGAAGCAAACCAGTAGTGGGGAGCAGGCGCCTGCGCACAGAGGCTGTGTAAATGCTGATTCCAAGAACCTCACATGCCCTCCCTTCGCTGGTGAAGGGAATTGTGTGTATGGGGGTCATGGGTTGGTTATCAGCAAAGCAAAACGTGATAAAATAGGAAGAGAGAAGCACTGGCTTTGCGTGGCAAGGAGAGTCACGAGGGTGCAGGCTGGTCTAAGAGCAGAGGAAGCGGGATGAGAGGGAATGGACGAGCACAGCACTCCAGGGATTTGAAACAAAACCTGACAATACATTGAGGTCTGCTGGAGGCATGAGCCCACACTTATACAGGGACAGACTTGCTCTAAAGTTTCATAGTCAGGACAGGCTGGGTCACTGTGAAACCCCAGGGTGCCTGTAGTGCCTCAGACTACCTTCCCATCCAGAGAAAATCTGGCAGCCCAGGCAGAGCTGCCACCCCTTGTTCTCCCCCAGCCCCTCTGCCAGTGCCTTGGCCCAGCCCAGGTTTTGAGACAATGCACAGCTGGGCATTCCCCATCCCACACGCACCTGGGATGCCGGGGCAGGCATCTTCCCAGGAGAGCTGTAGGGAGCACGGGCTTTGCATCTGGGATTTGGCCCTCATTCCCAAGGGGCAGGTTTGAGCAAGGACCATGGGAGCAGCCAGCCAAGCCCCCCTGCCCTCCCACTGCCCTCACCAGGGCATGCTGCTCTGCAAAGCCAGCGCCTCCCTCAGAAACAAACGTCCACAGAGCCACGGGCACACGGCACCAGCAACTGCACCTCCTGAATCACTGCTGTGATAATCCTGTTTGCTCAGTCTTAGTGACTGAAGAGAACCATAACCAAGGAAAACAGCAGGATTATCCCCCAGCACCTGTTCCCACTGAAAGGATTATCACAGCTGGCTGCATTGATGATGTCCTGTAGGTATCACCGTGAAAGCAGCCTGAGCGACACGGCAGCCCACCAGAAGGAGACCTCCCTTCTCTTCTGCATGCCCCTTTCCTGGGTATTTTCAGCTTCTGGAAGCTCCTGGCAGACAAAGGCCAGTCCATACAGATACAAGTGACAGTGTTTGCATGCCTGCAGCACACAGACTTGCTCTCCAAATAGCTTCATCTCCTGTTTGTCTGCCTAACGGGGAGGCAGCGTGAGAAGTATGGGCTGTAAACTGCAGGGCTCAGAAGACAGACAGCAGCTTTAAAACACGTTAAAAACAAGCTGTTTTTTCCTGCTTAACATTCCTTGTGTTTTTGTTGTTCCAGCACAGTATCTGACCCACTCACCCCACAACATGGTAGGGCTCTGTTGTGCTGCATTCACATCTACAATACGATGGTAGCTGATGTAAGAGCTATTTACTGCAGAATGAAAATGATTGATTGCAGAAAAAGAGATCTTCCTCAAAGCTGTTTACATGGGAAAGCAGGAAAACTGGAGAGGGTCCAGAAATATTTTGAAGAGACTCAGCTCATCAATGGGTGGTGAGCTCAGGCAATAGGAATGCAACCCTCCTGTAGACGAAGGACTTGTGCTTAGACTCACCTTCCAGACCTGAAACCTGTCCCACTGTGCCCCTGTCTTGTGGGGTCACCCTAAATACCAAGGTTTGCTCAATCACCATGAAATTACCAATGGGCTGTGTAGCAGTGCCCTGAGGGCTGGTTCTACCTCAGAGAGGTGCTGCAACTGCCCCAAGGCCCCTGTGACATGAGCTGACACCTCTCTTCATCAGTCTTCTCAAGAAAATCCTTCCATCCCTTCAGCAGGGGTCTTAGAGAACAAATTACTGCAGGCACAATTTTTTTTGTTTCTATAATGGAATGTAACATTAAGCTAAACACTGGAACATGAAGGCAAACAAAGTGAGAAAATCAGGGAAATAATCCTTAGCTTCTAATGATTTTTGCAAAACATTGCTGAAATTAAGTTTTATTGAAACAAAAATGTATTTATCATATCTGTCAACACTGGAAAATTATGGTTAAATTAAAACTTTATTTTAAACTCTGACTACGATCCAGAAGTGATATGATATCTATAAATAGCTTATCATACACCACAGTATAAAAAGTATATTTATACCCGTTATTGAGACAAATTCATTGTTATATATGAGATGGGAATCAGCTTTACCCCTCTGACTATCAAAAGAGAGAAAAAATTAAAACCACAGGGAGGAGAGCAATAGCAGCCCACACATCAGAGTCTCCTGCGAAAAGGGCCATAGGAAAATGGTCCCCATTGGAAAAGGCCACCCCAGTGCTGAAGCTTGTCTAGATGTGGGCTGAGAGCAGGCAGTACCAAGCAGCAGAGGTCTCTGATCCCCACCGTGGTGTGCTGGATTTCAACCTCTGACCTGTGTAAAAGCTGTTCTCAAGCCCTGAGCCAGCCAGGCCCCCACTTTCAATCAGTCACACTGTGGATGGGCGGCTCTTTCCAAAGCCTTCACCCTGTTGTTTTTGGCTGTGGCTTTGACAGGACGGCAGGACCGCAGACATCTTCTTGTGCCAGCTCAGCTTCAAGGCAAGAAATGTCCTGTGGCCCTGATATCGAGTACAAGGCACTGCAGAGACTCTTCTGACACGGCTGGATAAAGCAGGGTATAAACTGGGCATTAAGTCTGACTATGCAGCTGTTTTACTGGCCAGGAATTTCCACATGGCTGATGATGCTGGTGCCTCTCCTGTGTTCTTGCCATGCTCCTGGTGCTTCCCACTGGATCAGGTACCATGCTCAGCTACCAAGGGCAGAGCCTGATGGGTTTTTAGGGGTGCTACCTGAGATCTCTAGGCAACCCCATGGCAGCAGTGCCTCTGCCAGAGGGAACCAGCAGCTCCCAAGTGGGAGAGGATCAGAAATATTCTCCTTGGATATTTCAGTCTTTGAACCTCAGACAGAGGAGACAGCATTCCTTTATCCAAGCTTCATTAATATCTCATAAAAAAAGACAAATGTTCTCCATTCTTGGGGCCAGGCACAGTCAGTGTGCTCTGCTCTGGCCGTGGCTCTGGCCATGTCCCAGTGCACAAATGCAGCCCATCAGGATGCTGGCTGGGCTGCAGAGCCTGCATGCAATGCAGAGGCCATCACTGGAGTGGCAGGGAGGCAAGGAGGTGACTGTGGAAAACGCTGTGGAGCAGCACAGAGAGGGGAGATGGGAAGCTGGTGGTGGGAGGCTCCGAGTGGCAGCAGCCAGGAGCCGAACGGTGACGTGGGGAGATAAGGCTCTTGATGGATAGACCTCAGAAGGTTTGAAGGTTTTTGTTCTGCTTGGATAAGCAGTGAAATATTCACACAGATAAGCTTCAGAAATGCATCTGATCTGAAACCCTTTGTGTCTTAAAAAGCAGGGCTGGAAATAGAACAAGAGAATTCCTCCGTGGCTTTTGTGGCTCCTGGGCTTTCCTCCCCCAGCACCAGGGTGACCAGAATTACCCACACAAGCCAACAGCCAGGACAGCTCCAGCAGCCAGACCTTCCCTGAACCCCAGGCATTCAACTGTGCCTAAGTACCAACCTAGATGAGGGCTGCAGGCAGCACTGAGGATGGCCAGCATTTATTCTGCAATTTTAAATTGGAGTACTTGAGTGGAGTGCTTTTGGAGGGTGCATCATTTCCTTGGAAATAAATTAGAGCGTTGTACTTTACTCCAGCAGGTTTCCTTGTACCATAAGTTGTTTAAACAGTTTCTCATTATGCATTTCCCATTCAGACAAAAAACAGACCAGAAAGCCTGAGGCACCAAGCCTGGTAGGAAAACGGAAATCCTGCTCCAAGTGGGCAGAGAGCAGCTCCCTGGCTCTGGGCAGCGCTGGCAGACCCAGCAAAGGTTTGGGGCAGGAAGGAGCAGTAGCAATTTCTGGCTCTGCAGAAACCTTTCAGGTTCACCTTTGAAATATGACTCCCAATCAGTTCTGCAGGATTTCTGTCTGAGCATCCCCCAGCTTTGGCATGCCTTAGGGAGGAACCAGGTCCAAACCCCGAGGTCAGAGCAGCAGAGGGCTTCCAGCAAGCCAGGGAGTCCATCCCATTTAGGGTCAGCTCATCACTTCTCCCACATCTCTCCCTGGGCTTTCCAATTTGCCATTTACAGCTTTGCCCTAATGATTCCCCCTATCCACCCCCAAGCTTTAACCTCTTTCTTGCCAAGTTGTGTTTGGAGTTTACAAGAGAAAGTTGTTTATGTTAAATAACTTTGTAATAGTTTCCTCCTCCGCCACCTCCCTTCCTTCCCCAATAAAAGCCCTACAGCATGTTTGGCAAAGCCTGTAAACAAAGAGGGGGGTTTGGAGACCCAACAAGTTTTTGGTGAACCCAGTGGGGAAATAATGTCTTTTTTGAAGGGTGTTACAGCCTGAACTTATAATAGTAGGAAACCAGTGTCCACCCTAGGTAAGGAATTGCCTACTTGCAGCTACTGGGCATAAAATACAGATGTCCACACAGCCAAAAGTCATCACTGGGTGCAGGGCATTAACCCTGTGTTTTCCCCACCAGTTAAGATGGTGTTGATGGCAGCAAACCTATGCCTTTGCTCATTTCCAAATACTTGAAGTTGTGACAAATGAGCAGGGAAAGGAGAACACAAAAAGGCAAGAGTGTTTTGAACTCACCTAGGCTGATGAACAGAAGCACAAGGCAATGAAAATCCATTAGCCTGACTGTTCCCTGCAGAGGAAAACCAGGCACACAAAATCCAATTCATTATTCTCTTTCTTATTCAATGCTAAGTAAGTCATTGAACTTTACTACTTGATCTATCCATTTTCTTTAGTAGCAGGGTTGCAGGAAATCTTTCCCTTCTCAAAGGGGGTTTCAAGTTTCTCACTGATATCATGTAAAAAATACTTGGGAGCGTATGAGTAAAAAATAACTGCATTTCAAAGGGAGCTTTAGCCATATAGATAAAGATAATTTTTCTTCTCTGAAGCACAGAACCGAAGCGTGGAGGCCCCTGGGAGCTGGGAGCACCATTGTTCTTCTTCCAGGCCATTATCTGGAGACAGGCCCTGAGATAGACTCCGATGAGGCCACGGGAAGGATTATCTGCTCAGAGTGCTAATGGCATGCATTTGACAACATCAACCATTTAATTTACGAGGTGCCTTGTAATGTGAAGGCAAAGAAATTCATACCCTGCAACAGCCCAACCACATCCGGTGAAATTAAAAATTGCCCGATCAAAGCCCAGCCTGCTCTACAACCCCACTTACTTCATTACAGCTACGCAGAAATGTTCCACCTTCCCAAAAGGCACCTTACTGGATTTTGTACTGTGATGGCAGTGTTATATAATAAGAAATACATTAATGGAAACTATCCAGCACTGAAATCGTTCCAGCCTTTTTATCACCACATTCCTTGCTCCCACGTAAGTGAAGTGTGCAGGAATAAAAGCAGTTAAACGTCATCCACCAGAAGACACACGTGATGGGAATTGCTCACAAGCCCCTAACAGCTCACTGGTGCCCATCAGTGTTGGGATCCCTACACATACTCTGGGCAAACAGAACTGCTCTTCTGGGGGAATTATTTTTCCACTGCCCCTGGCTCGTGGCCCTCTTGCAGCTGGGGACAGTTTAGTGCTGTCACCCACCTGTGTTGCTCTTTCAGCTGCCCTGGTCCCGATGTCTGACAAAAGTTGAGGAGTTTGTCCCATGCTCCATGCTGTGGTCTTGCAGACAACCAGATTTAAATCATGGGTTTTTTCTACCGCACCAGTATTTGTACAAAACTAGATTTATTTTGACTTTTCACATGCAATGAGAAGCTTAAAAGCTTAGTCACTTAGCTTCTGAATAGAATATTCAGAGCAGCCTCTGAAAGGGAGGGAAGATTTGGGTGGCGAGTCCTCCTTTTCCAACACAGGTCAAGCAAAACAACAGGGCAGAGAGGGCTACTCTGGGTCTCAGCTTCTGCAGCATCACTGCCAGGCATGAGATTTGTGATCACAGTGATGGATCCAAATCAGGGCTGCTACCAAAACAGATGATCCCTCACCCATCACTCTGAGTCTTCCTATGCCCCTCTTGCCAATTGTTACCCATGTTAGTGCAGCCTGCTGGGTCAGCTGAAACAAACCTTGTCTGAGAGGGCTGGGTTTCAGCCAGAGGAGCCCATTGCCCACGCAGTAGCACAGGCAGCAGAGCCAGGCTGGGAAGCAGGATGTGCAATGGGAGTTTAGGGCTGGAGAGGAGAGGGTGCAAGTACCAGCCCCCGGCTTGGACGTGCTGCTGCCGAAAACCACAGACAGGCATCCACCCTGATGCCAGAAAGCTGGCAACTACCTGGCAGTGAAACAGGAACTAAGCCTCTCCCGTGGGTGTTCTCAAGATGGTTCAGAGCACTGCTACAACACCTGTTGTTACTGGCAATTACTGCAGCAGCAGCTGCCTTGTGCTGTGTATTAGATAAAAGCGCCAAAAAGCCCGAGTATTTGACACAAGCTGTTCCGCGAGCAGATCCGATGCCGCTGTGTCAGATCCAGCCTGGATGCACCGATGGTGCGGCTGTCCTAGTCTGGCGACGGGAACCTGCCGGGGTACCAGCGATGCTTCAGTCGGGGCTGCGTGTGAGCAACAGGTCCCGCACCGCCCCTCCTGCCGCCCCCCGCCCTGCGCCGCCGGAGCACAGCGAGGAGTCCTGCCTGCCAGGGAAAGCTCTTTGCCAGGGATAGCTGCCTGCCAGGGAACGCTGCCTGCCAGGGAACGCATCCCACACCGCCCTTCGTGTCCTAAGTGAGCTAATTGAGATTTTATTTGACGGCTCCCAAGTGAGCATTTAGGGGAAGAACAGACAAACAAAACACCCCTAGCTGAAGGCGGGCTCTGCGAGAGGGCGAGATGTGAAACAATGGGAGCTTTGTAGGACATCTCCCTAGCAGTTTACCTGCTCCAGTCCAAGAGGAAGCGCTCCTCCCTCCACAGCACAATGAGGGGGTGGCAAGTTGCAGGGGGGAGTCAGGCTGGCACTCACCTTTGTGTCTCAGGACACCTCTGAGGTCCCCTCCGATGCTTGGGAAGGTGAGAGGGGCACATCTTATGCATCCGAAAAGGAGCAGAGGGAGGTGACGGCGGGCACCGTGAGTTGTCCCTGGGGGGATGGTGTGGATGGCAATTGTCCATCACCACGGCTTGCACAGGGTGTGCAGCAGCATCTGTAACCCTCCCGGGATAGGCAACGCGGGGCTCTTCATCTGCCCATGGAAACTTTAACCCTGAACTCTGCTGTCCCTTCCCCACTAGGAATTCCCACCAGGGGCTTGTCTCAATTCCTTCTTCTTAACAAGAAGTCTCTAAATTTTGGCTACAAAGCACTGTTCAAATTTTGCCACCTGGCAAATCTTCAGTCACGAATTATTGTGCTGTCCCTGGAATTGTTCCTTACAGTGGCAGGGAACTCTGCAGTCCTCCTATGAGGACTTTGAGGGGGCTGCAGCACTCGCCTGGCCCTGCAAAATGACTTGTTGGTAGCTGAAATATTTATACACTTAGCAGCTGCTGAGATTTTGAGCTCTTTAGTGTCTCTGTTTGCCTCTTTGGGGTACACACTTAGATTTGCCTTTCAAAGCATTGTGCCAATGAGCTTAAGACCAATTATCAAAATAATTTTGGTAGGAAGAAGCCAAATATCATGACTTTGAGAGAGACACTGGGCCAGGCTTGCAAATGTACATCACTGCCTAGAGACACACAACAGTGGCTAATGGCTAAAGCACCGAACTAGTAGAAAATCCTCATTTAATCTCATTAAGGACAACAGGATTCGGTGCATTACACAAGATCAGATGGGAAAGGTAAACCATTACATCTGAGATGCTCTGCTAATCATGGCAATGGCAAAAGCCTGGGTAAGCTTCTGTTTTCTCCTTTAGGTTGTGAACCTGGAGGTCAGGACTCATTTCCTATGTGTCTGGGAATTTTTCACTCTGGTGCAGCCAGTATTAATAACTCTGAGCATCAATCCTGAAAGAAATGGGTATGACCAAACCCAGGCACCACCCAGCACCTGGTGCTGTTCACGTCTGGATGCAAACTGCTGCCAGGGCACAGACAAAAAACTTCTGCTGCCGGGTGCTAAGGCCAAACAGGCAAACATTACCACGGAAAACCTGGAAGGTGAGTGGGGCAGGGAGGAAAAAAAGCTGGCTTGTGAAGCGAATGTGCGTACCAAGCTGCCAGTTTTGGTGAACTAGGAAGCCGATCGCCAGTTTACGTAACAAACCCAATTTCCAGCACGGCGGGCCCGATTCTGTGCTGGTTCGCAGGACGGAGGGTGAGTCAGGGCAGGGGCACGGCCGGCAGCCTGGGCCAGCAGGTCCGGCACAGCCGGGGCAGAGCGGGCGCACCCCGCACCCGCCCCGCAGCGCTGCCACTCCCGAGGCCACGGGCACCTCCCCTTTGGCACCACGCAAGAGGAGGATGGATCCAGGCAGGGGGATGGCTCCAGGTGCAACGAAACTCAGCTGGGGCCACTTGGAGGGCAGGGGGAGATGCTGAGGGGATCGCATGTGTCCGCGGCTGACCAGAGAGCTGCGCGGCTTTACGTCAGCTGAGAAGATGCTTAGGTGGGCTTTAGTCTGCTGCCGTCATCCAAAAGGATAACTTTTAGGAATGTTTTGGGCATGTTTCAGCTGCCAGTCCCTTGGTGGCATGGTCCTATATGGAGTGTCCCACCTCTCACACTTCTTAACCTGTGTTTCCACAGTGCCTCTGCCTGGTGTATCCCTATCCAAACCAATTACACGTTACCAGTAAAAGGCAACACCCACGGCATGGCCAAAGATTCTCAGTTCTCCTTTTTGCAATGACAGTCCTGAGTTTGCTTACCAGCGTCACCTTTTTTATCCTTTTCCCATCTTGGTCACTTTTTCCAGCAGAGTTTGGCAGCCTGAAGTTACTGAATAGGGGGATAAATCACCCGCTGTTACCATGGATGGCTGCTCCTCGTGGATGGGCAGGCATGCAAACACCTCAAAGGAAAAGCAGATCGATTTCTCCTGCGACACGATGGTCACAAATATTGTTGATCTTACATTATATGTGATTGTTTACATAAAGAAAGAGAATCCATACTTCCTCCTGGGGCGTTTGGGAATTTGGCAGGGTCTGAAAGCGAGTCAGTGGTGCATAGGGTAATGCTCCTTGGGGAGAGTGCTATTGCAGGAGATCACGTTGGTGCTCTTCACACAATCAAACAGAAAGTCCCAGCTGAACAATGAGTTTTTTGGATGAAAAGTGAAACGTTAGGAAGGTGTGTACATCGCTGTGAATTTGCTTCATTTCACTCGTTGGTGTGGCAGTAACGGAACTATTTTTAGGTATAATCCTTCAAACAGAACATGGCTTCTCCTTTCTGATTAGTACAAACCTGGCCGCTAGTCAAAGGATAATTATTTCCCAACACATCACCTAACACACACCAGCAAACAAAACACTCATTATTTGAACTACCCAGCATTAACTGTTGTTTAGCAGTTAACATTTTCTTGACAGATTAAAATAGGACTAATTGCTCCAGCTTCATTAGCAGAGGTCATTTGCTGTTGGTAACAATACTTTTCTGGAGATAGTCTCTCGTATGAGATTAGATTATCAGGTCAAATTCTGCTCCCAGCGGCAGTGATGCCTGACCGCATTTGGCCTCAGAAAGTCTGCTCTTTTCAGCTCATAGCTGCCCAATTTCCAGCCCTGCAGCTGATATATTACACAAAGGAAGTAAGTGCACTCCACCAGACGGGAAATTACAATAAATTAGGAAAGTGTGCAGCACAAGGAAGGTTTGCAAAATAGCCACTTAAAAGTTATTAATAAAACCTCAGAAAGGGTTTAGGAAAAAAAAAAGCTGATAAAGAAGTTGTCCTTATAGTTGAGGACACGTGGATACCCAGGAGGGAAAGCAGTGTTTGCAGAAGAACCGGTGCATGCTGCATCACAAATACCCAGCCAATGCTGTCAAAAGCACAGTTCAGATCATAAACCACATTTTCTGCACACAGTTTCATGTTGATTGGAGCTACAGCCAGGAGCGGATGCCGAGGGTTGCGGTCTCAGAGCGCAGTGAGGGCTTCTGTGCAGCTCTCACCAGTGGGGAGTCCTTCTAAAGAGCCTTCTGAATGTCTGAAACAGCCTCAACTTGCCGGAGCGCATGGAAAACTGAATCCAGTCTTTCAACCCGATATATTCCCATTTAAACGCGTGGAGGGAAGCAGCCTTCTTTTCAGAAGTGCTGAGCAAACACTGCTCAGAGTGCGGCCGGCGCCTTGGAGAATCAGGCGTCTTCCATGTGGAAGTCTCAGGCATCCTCGCCAAACAATTTTGGTCCTGGCAGCTGCAGGACATTTTCTCTGAGCGGATTTCTGGTTTACCTGTGTCTCCCCTCCCCGCAGGCCTGCGTCCCTGTGCTGCTGCTTTCCTGCCCACGTACGTGTGCAGCCGCATGCCTACCACCTATACTTTCTGACTTGCAGCTCCAACTGCTAATCCACGTCTGGTTTTCGTCAGAAAAAAATATTCATCGTGAGCGTTTGACTCATTGCCTCCGGAGTATTTCAGCTGCCCCACAACACTTCTCAGAGGATCCTTCTTCAGAGAACAGCCTGTTCCGAGTGTGATCCACAGCAGACTGCTCGCCAGCAGCCTCCCCTTCCCCGCACACGTGTGTGCCATATGTCCTGCTGTGTCCTCACTGTTACTGTGCCACCGCCTTTTCCACGCCGTGCAGGATGGACTGGCATCCCCCACGCAGGCTGCCAGTGGGACTACTTCAGCTGTCTCCAAAGGGACTCAATGTGTCAGCCTCCAGACTCTTCTAGCAGGTCCTCAACTGGCAAAAACTCAACAGCAGACAAATCCTGACCTCTTTGCTGGCCCTTCTGAGGCCAGGGGACTAAACTCATCCTACCTCAGTGCCATTACACTTGTCCAGGGCAGGCATCACCCAGCACAGCTATTCGGCAGGACAAGCAGAGCCGGCCATAAAATTCTGGCCATAAATTTCCCACTGAAGTCAGACCCTGTTGAGGTAAAATTTTTAAAGCCTAAGGACAGGAGCATTTGCATAGTTAAAACTGAGTATATGAACTTATTTATGAGATGAAGAGCCAAGTCCATTAGGTTGTTTGCTCCATGCAGTAGGCACTGTGCTTCCCCAGGATTCAGCACTCTGCTGAGGATGAGGACTTGACAGCCATTTCAGCTCTCAGATAGGTGCTGGGGCCAGATCCTGTCCTGCTCTACCCAGCAGGCAGGGACCTGGCCCTGCCATGGCTCTGTGATCCCCAACATGCATGAGGAGGGCAGTGCTGCCTCCCCATCCCATCCCCAATATGCAGAGCCAACATCTCGCTGCAGTCACCGTCATCAGACATCGTCATCCAGTGCACCCTCTTGGTCCTGTTGTGTTTGCTGTAATCACAGTTAAAACCAGATTTTTTTTAAAAAAAATATCTCTTGGTGGCAGAGCCCACTTCATTTAGCTCCTGATCCGATGTAACCCCAGGATTTTAAGGAAACCATTTCACTTTTAGCAAGGGAGACACCATTAACGGCAGCTCACGTCCAACTCCAGTAACATCAACGGAAAAGTATTATTTACTTCCCTGGTCCCTTTATTTTGTCTTTGCTTAAAAAGAGTAACTTCTTTTTCCCCCTAAAAATACAACGTTAGAAATTGCAAAGGACGAATTCCTTAACTTTGAAAACAAAGAAAAATGAACAAATGGTTTCCAAAACAAACCGTGAGCCACCACCCTGAAGAACTCGCTTTGGGAAGTGCTCTTCCTGGGAGCTGATTTTTCATTAAACTTTACTTCTGAATTTAATAAAGCTAAAAATTACTTCACTTTTATCCTGCACTGTCTTTTTGTTGCTCTCTCTGCCATGTATTCATTTCAGTAACAAAAAACTTTATGAAACCAAAAGGATAGAGCACACCTTCATAAAGCAATAAAGGAAAACAATCTTTCTTAGCAGGGACACAAAACTGCAGCACTTCTGTTCACTGTAACTCCTTACTTGGATCAGTCAGAAATGTAACATTCAGTTATCATGATCCACTTGGCCAGGATCGGGCCCCCCGTCAGCATGAGGTGCCCTTACTTGTGGGGTAGCATGTAATGCACACAGAGATTTCTTTCTACTCGAGACCATTTTAAGATTTCAAATTAAACATCCTCTGTAATCTTAAATATTCTGGTCTCCTGACTCTCAGCCATGTACTCCTAACAACAACAACAGAAGACCAAAAAAAAAAAAAAGAAAAAAAAAGAAAAAAAGAGAAGAATATATTCCAGAAAGGAATAGTTCAAGAAAATGAGTATTTGAGTATTCATTATCAGAGTGGAAACACCTTGTCTTTAGCCATTAATTTAGCCATTAATTTTTTCCCATTAATGAGGGAAGTCAGTGGACCTCGGTGCAACAGGAACACAACCATACTGGGTTTCAAACAGGTTTTTTACAACACTGTGTCAGGAAAAGCCATTAGATCAAGTTGTGTTGGTAATCTGAGCCATCTTTGGAGAAAAACAAATGCTGTTCTTCCCATTATAGGTAGGTATTGTTTCAAAACCTATAGAGACACACTTGCTTGTGCTGCAATGGTATTTATTGCACATAGACCAATTACTTACACAGTAGTAAATTGCACCAAAGTATAAATATGTTATAAAACACACATAGAGAGGAAAATGGAAATGACACACAAGTGCTAAAATAACAGCAAATTCACGCGGGCATTTGGAAATAAAAATAAAAATAATAAAGTCTCTTAAGATATTTTAATTTATAATATGGACATATTTACAGTACCTTCAAAAATAATATTTAAAAAGTCACTCTCTCAATAAAACTATAACAGATCAGACAAAACCAGAAATCAGGTTCAGGGTCGGTGTTACTCAAACCTCCGTTTCCTTTTCAATTTGCATGTGTGTATTGTGTGCAAGTAATATCTTCTAGTAACTTTACAACTCTTAACACTGTGCAAAAAACGACTTTGTCGCCATTTAAAAAAAAAAATGTGCAGTAAATTTTTGTTGCCAGGATTCTCACCCCCCCTCCCGTTCATCCGTAATTACAATGAACAAGCTGCAGAAGGTTCCTCGCCCCCCCTCCCCGGCCCTTTTCATAAAACCCTATTAGTGGTATGTAAATATGCTGTTTAATATAAACACGGTACGTTCATTCCCTGTACAATATGCACAGTTTGAGGTAGAAGTTTCTCAGCCAGACTCAGCTATTGTCTGGCCGAAGGAGATAAGCACAGTAACTCACTGCTTGCTGATGCAGAGGGAATAAGCACAAGAGTGGGTCGGGTTGTTTTACCCCCTTTCAAAATACACCAGTGCTCCTCATTGCTCACTGTTTTTCTCTCTCGCTACTCTGCGGACGAGGCGAGCGCGGCTACTCCGAGCTTAAAACTCATCTTGCCAGCAGGTCCCCGCCTCGCCAGCCGCGCTCTCTGCCCGGAGCACCTGCGGCACCGACCCCGCGCCTCCCAAAATCCCGGTGCCCTGGGCGAGGGGATGAGCCCCGGGGCAAGAAGGGGGTGGCCGGACCCCAGCTGCAGCCGAACCGGGCCGCTAAAGGCCAGCACCCCCCTCGGGTTCAGCCACCAGCACGGTCCTGGGACAGTGACCCGAGCGCAGGCGCTGCCGCCAGTCCCCGCCGCCAGCGCGTCTCCTAAAGACAAGGTGGCTGTCTCTGGGATGGGCTGTTTATTTCCATTGTTCTCCGGTCAGTGGGTTTCCTGTTTTCTGTAGTTTCGGATGAGGTATGTCGTACACCAGTTCACCTGCTTTTATTCCTGAGTAAACACCCGCACTCCCCCTGCGAAGGCAGGGATCGTTTTGCTCGGCAATAGCATTACCATCGGGCAGCTGCCGGGGACTTCTCCGCTCCTGCGCGTCTCCCTGCCCGCCTTTCCCCCCTGTCCCGGGTCCGACGCGGCCCCCCACGCCCCCCTATACCTTGGACTCGGAATCGGAGGCTTTGCTATGTCTCTCCTCCAGGCTGGACTCGCTGCCGCCCCGCGTGCCCCCGTTGCAGTCGGACCAGGTCCCGGCCAGGCTGCGCTCCGGGGAGCCCACGGTGCTGATGAAGCCCCCGGGCAGCCGGGCCAGCTCCCCGCCGCCAGCGTGCGGCCACCGGTCGGCTTTCCGGCGGCAGCAGAGCAGCCTCTTGAAGGCCTTACGAAAGTCGGGGCTGCGGCAGTAGATGATGGGGTTGAACGCGGAGTTGGCGTAGCCCAGCCAGTTGAAGAAAAGGAAGAGCCAGTCTGGCACCAGGTCCCTGTTGAAGGCGTTGACGATGTTCACCAGGAAGAAGGGGAGCCAGCAGAGGGTGAACACCCCCATGATGATGCCCAAAGTCTTGAGGGCTTTCTGCTCCTTCACGGCCATGATGCCGGAGGTCTTCCGCTTGCTGGCTCGGCCGTTGCCGAGTACGGGCTGGTGGTGAGGGTGAGCGGGCAGCGGCGTCTGCGGCTGCTCCTGGCTGCCGTAGAACCGGCCCTCGCACCTATCGATCTTCCTCATCTGCTCCTTGGCCTCTCTGTACACCCGGAGGTACACAAAGATCATGATGAGAAGGGGGATGTAGAAGGAAATGATGGACGAGGCGATGGCGTAAGCCCTGTTGGTGACGAAGTCGCAGCAGCCCGGATCCTGGTAGCACTCCTGCGCCTGGGGGTCGTCATCCCGCCACCAGTGCATCATGATGGGCAAGAAGGAGACCAGGGCAGAGATGGCCCAGACGGTGCAGATGATGCCCCTGGCCCGACTCTTGGTCATGAGGCTCTGGTAGCGGAAAGGCGAGGTGATGGCCAGGTAGCGGTCGATGGCGATGACGCACAAGGTCTCGATGCTGGCCGTCACGCAGAGCACGTCCAGGGACGTCCAGCACTCGCAGAGGAAGGATCCCCAGAGCCAGGTGCCCCGCACCACCAGCGTGGCCCCGAAGGGCACCACCAGCAGCCCCATCACCAGGTCGGCGCAGGCCAGCGAGGTGATAAACAGGTTGGTGAGGGTCTGCAGCCGCTGCGTCCTCCCGATGGCCGCGATCACCAGCACGTTCCCGGCCACGATGATCAGCACCACCAGGGCCATCAGCAGGCTCATACCCACAGCCCACTGCTGCGACATCAGCTCGGCGGCGGGCAGCTGCCTGCTCCCGGGCGGCAAGGCCGTCACCCCGGCCACGGAGCGGTTCTGGGGGCCGCAGTCCGGCGGCAGCCACCCATCGCCCATGGCTGTGCGGGGCGCTCCGGCCGCCGCTCGCACCGCGCCGCGGGCAG
>VZRJ01000735.1:103082-206919 GCA_013397565.1 Ptilonorhynchus violaceus
AGTCCCTACCCCTACCCCTGCCCCTGCCGCTATCCCTGTCCCTACCCCTGTCACTACCCCTGCCCCTATCCCTGCCCCTGTCCCTGCCGGTATCCCCGCAGGTAGCCCGCGGACACCCTCGGAGCCCCGTGTTTGCTCTGGCTACGCTCCGCCCGCCCCGCGGCTGCCGGGCACAGACCCCCCTTCCCCGGGACACCCGCGCTGCCATCCGGGGGCAGGCAGGGCATATGGGCGGGGTGGGCTCCTGCGAGCTGCTGGAGCAGAAACTCCCCGTCTTTACCCCCGGAAAACGCAAAATGCCAGCATGGTCAGCATCATTCTCCATTGGAAAGCAATTGACATCCCCTCCCATGGGACGTCGCCATCAGGGGCAAGCCCCAAGCTGGCAAAGCCTCCCGTCGCCAGTGCCTGTTCCCCCAGCCTGCGCAGCCCCAGAGCCCCCATGCAAAACCTTCTGGCTTAAGGGGTGATGATGCCAGCTCTGTGCAGGGACTGCGGCTGTGGCTTGTCCCCTGCATCTCCCCATCGCAAATCCTCTTTTCCCCATCTCCTCCAGCCCTGCCACACCAAGCCGCTGCAGGGTTGGGAGGTGGGAGCCCCAGCTCCCCTTTCTGGCTTTTCTCTGCTGTATTGAACAGGTCTCTCTGGACTTTTAAAAATGCAGGCAGTTAGCTTTTATGCAGTCTCGTCAAACCACACTAAATCTAGAGACTACTCTAAGTGTTAGTACCATTATTTGGTAATGAGCAGTAAAGTACGTGAAACATCACAAGGCTGCAATGCCCAGATAACAGACTGAGCAAATCCCTGCCCAGGTCCCATCCACTTCTGTGAAACCTGCTGCTAGGAACTAGTTTGGTTAGATTTCCATTTACCTGCTTGGCTCTCTATTCTGCTCTGAAGCTGTAAGACTGCATTTAACTGCATTTTACTCCTGTTTTAAACTTCTTAAAATAATGTGGAACAACCACTGAGTAAATGAGAGCAATGTCCCATCCCTCCTGCCTTTTAAATCATCAGCATGTCTTATAGCAGCATCAAGCATTCCCCACAGCACTCTGGGAGCAACTGGAAGGCACAGTTATTTTTTCCCGCCTATATATTTATTCTGCTAAGACTGCTCCACTGTTCCAGCTGGACCATAAAAATCTCTTCCAGGCTTAAGGCATGATTTACAAGGTCACAACCTGGGAAAAAAATATTTATTTATTTACACAATGTTTATTTAACCCTGGCTAAAGGCCACACACCAGCATGGACCTGATGCTTGGCAAACCATTCCCTCATGTTCCCATGGACTTTGCTGCTCGTCATCTGAGGGACCAAAGCATGACCTCCTTTAGTGGGAAGGGAGGGAGGCATGACATCTTCAAGAACAGAGGGAGACTTTATGCCAAATGAAGAGCAGAAGGATTGTGTCTAGGAATATTTGTCCAGGTCTGGTTCTGTAATCCCGATTTAAAAAAAACCCTAAAAATCTGAAACCAGGTTAGTGGAGCTGCGGGATAGAAACAATTTTTTCTTTTCTACATTTAGCCGGAACACTTAAAATAAGTTTGAGCCCCGTGGTGCATCATTGCACCAAAGCCTTCACAGCTAAGATGCTTGGATGAATTTTGTGAATGTGTATAGTTCATTTTAGCTCAAAACCAGCCAGATAAAATTCTGATAAAATCTTAAATATTTTTCCCAAGATGACACTGAAGCAGTCTTGGGGACACCCCGCAGCTGTTTTGCTTGCTATTCCTGGAGCATCATCCATCTGTCATCTGTCCAGATCCATTATTGCTGTAATATCTTCATACAGTTAATAAATACCGTAAACTAATAAAATGCCAGCTCTTTGCCTATCAAGCTGTCCTATCAGATCTCCAGCAGGAGGTCTCTTCCCACCATAAGAGAAGATAAGCTTAAAGGTTGGAGAAGTAAAGGAAATTATTAGCAAGTATGCAATAAAGCAGAAGATACATAATTGCATTGCTTCTCAGTGTCTTTGTTGGTTCAGCACGCGTCAATCTGGAATGTCAGATCAGAGCTGGAGCCAGAATGTCTTTGGGAAACAATGCATCTCCAAAGGAAAGAATAAGCAAGTTTATGATTTCTGTACAGAACATCCCTCTGGCCCTTGCAGCACAGAGCAGCCAAATATTCACTGTAGGCTTAACCCCTTTCAGAGAGTTACCTTTTGCAAATCTCCTTTAACTTAAAATTTCCTTGATTTTTTTTTTTTTTTTTGCATTTCAGACAGCTCTTTAACATGATTTTAATACCACCCTTTGTTTGCATATTATTTAAGGATGTTATGCTAGGCCATGTGAAGAGCTTACAGCACTGAAATGGTTTGTTTCTACTTGCTCCCCAAATCACAGTTTTTAACGAGCAACTAATTTATTTTTTCCTCTGCAAGTCATTAAAAAAAAAAAAAAGAAAAAAGAAAGCCCAAACTCCCAGTAGTTATTAAGAGAGATCAGTCTTATATTGCATAGAAGATAACAGGTAGATACAATGAGAATCAAAATGTATTGCATTTGTTGGCATGAGCTGTGAAACTTCAGCATTTCAGGAACTGAAGCGGGCTATGTAGGGGTATTTTTAAACCCAGTCCTTTGAGATGCTTTGCACAGCTTCCAGCTTGTCTTCGTGCCTCTCCCTCCATGCAAAACAGAGTGCAAGAGGAGGGTCATGTTGAATGGCTTCTGTCCCTACATGCACAGTGCTGCCCTGGGGAATGTCAGCAGCTCCAGCAGTGGGGCAGGAGACTGGGAATGGTGCTGGGCACTGGGACTAACCTCTTCCTTCATTGTAGCTGTAGCTAGGGCAGTGCTGGGGGCAGTGGATTTGCAGTTGCCAGCTCTGACTTGCTGCTGTAGGCCATCCCTGAATCTCCAGTGCTGCTCTGAGCTCTGTTTGCCTTGTGATGCCCCTTGTGACCCAGAAGGATCTTGTCTTCCTTGTCCAGTCTTGGTCCAGTCATGCCTTCATGAATCAAATTCAGGGACCACCATTATTAACATAATACTCTAAAAATATGAGCAGTTTGTTCTCTTAAGGCATTAGTCAAAGCCCACTGAAATGCCTGGAAAGTCTCCCACTGATTTCAGGAAGCTTCATGGTGTTGTCATTCCTTCTCTGGAGAAAAAGGACTACATAAAAGCAAATTAAAAATGCATTTGCTGTCCACTTTTCTTCATGCTGCCTTCCTAAATCTCTCTGCAAACTTAGCACGCATCTGAGAAACCATTTTGTGTTTTGCTACCTGGACAGTTGACTAAAACCTGAAGGAAAGCAGATGAGAAACAACTCCATGAGTCCCCATGTGAAGTGGTCAGGCTTCACCCTCTCCGTGCTGTCCCAGGGAGAAATCATCACTTGGCTCTATTCACACTGGACATTTGTTATTAGAGAAATAGAGACATGATGGAACATTGCCACAAGATCCATGTCTGTTGTTTTTAAAATAAACATCTTGGCTTTGACTTGACGTTTATTTTCCATAAATGCCTCGGCTTCAATTTGGCATTTCAGCAACAGCGGGAGGCTGTTATCCTGTGACAACACGCAATTCCATTGACATTATCTCCTGAGTACATGTGACACTGCTCCAAGTACTGTATGGAGTTGATTTTAGTTAAACAATATCACGAAAATATAAAGCAAAGGTATTAAAGAGCAGCACTATCCTGGAAACAATTCCATGAGGAATGCTGTGTAGTAGTGTGAGCCACCTTAGTAGGCACACCCTGAGTTTGACTTTGGGGGTTCAAAACAGGGAATTAATTCCTATTCATTCCTCAAGGGCTGTGGCTGATTTGTTGGTTAAAATGTACAGGACTGAGCTTACTGACATTTTGTAAAGCTCTAAACCAATCTGAGTACACACAAATAAATCCTGATGCTCTGGAAGACCCTGCCACGGCAACCCCGCCCTTGTTTAGAGCGTTTTTTTCATCAAGAGACTGTCTTACAAGCATGCAGATTCATTAATTCCCTTCAGGTGATAGAAGAGATGGAATGACTGTATGTCTTTCTGTCCCTCTCTCACACACTGAGGAAAACAGTACTGAAGAACAGCCAAGCCAAAGGCTTCTTGTCTCCTGAAATCTGTTTTGATATTGCTAAAAAGTCAAAATTCAGGAAAGGGTTGAGTTTGACCAGTGAGTTCAATGCCATTCAGTCCTTCCAGAATGGACTGAGGACTCCTTTTTTTTCCTGGTGCTCTTTGGAATTGCCCAGATTTTAAAGATCCTCTGATTTCCACTATAGGTTTATTGCCATGTCTCTATTTTTCCCATATTTCATGAGAATTGTGATGCTTTGTATAATCCTACCCGAAATTCTAAAGAAGCGTAGGGTCTCCAACTGAAGTGTCATTAGGGGAGTGAAGGAGGGGGCTGTTGTGACTCTGGAAATGTGTCCCTTTTGGAAAGTGTGCTTGATCTTGTATGTGCAGAAGAAGTTTGAACCAAGAGTGAAATTCCTGGCTTGTGCCAGGGATATTTATTTGTCACAGAAAAGCCTAATACAAAAGGAGTTGCACCAATTTATACTTGTAGAAGAGCTGGGTTTTGTCTATCAAGATGAGTTTTCAGCATCCTCTCCCCCCAGCCTCTCTCCATCCCACTCAGAGGAGGTCTGCAGTTCAGCTTTGAAGTGCCTCACCCAGGAGAAAATCTTATTTTGTCTTTCTCAGTGACACTTTGCCATTTGTATGATCCAGACTTGCTGTTGCTGTCCAGGCCCGACTGATGTCCTGATTCATAGAGTGCTTTTACCACTGTGCTATCATTCAACCTGAAAGACTAAGATCTTCTGAGGCAAAAGTAATGTTCAGACTTTGCTAAGAACAAGGCAGGTTTGGTGTTTCTGGGAGCAGAGTATTCCTTTTGCTATTGATGCAATTTTTGTGAAATTAATATTTACAGTTATTTTACAAAGCACTTTATTTGCAATCTGGACTAGTATTAATATGGAGCAATAATAATGTGCTCATTAATCCAGATTATAACTAATCTGGATTAGTTGCTCAAGTTGCCAGGTCTTCCTGTGCATCTCCCTATAATTTCTTGACATCCAGGCTCTTTGACAGAGACACTGGCACTGTGAGAAAAGCCTCAGTAAGGCTGCCTCTTTTTTAAGCATCAGCAATTCCTGTGAGAGGGGTGGCAAAACATTTTATAGCAGGCCAGAAAACACTGCAGTGGCCAGAGCCTTTGTTTATACAGAGAGATTGTGGTCAGAGATGAGAGCAGAGGAGTGATGACTGAGTCCTCTGAGATTTCACTCTGGTCTATTCCTGCTTCAATGCATACTGGCTGCAAGAAGTTGCCTTATTTCTCCATCCTGAAGCTTACCCATCCATGGGATGACAGTAGCTCGCTCTGGGAAGTACCATCTCACATTTTAACTGGAAAAAAATTGGTGCTTTAAAAGCACATCTTGAGGTGTGGGCATGAGGGAGATGAAAAGGCACAGTAGCAGCGTTTTGGTGTCCAGCAACACACTGGGTGGTGAAATGTGGAGGTCAAGAGACCATTTCTTCTCATCATAGAGAACTAGAGCATGTAAAAAAGTGTCTGGAATGTGCAAAAAGACTCATTCAGATGACTTGGGGTGGAACCAGTATTTTCAGATGAGCGGGAAATCTGTATATATGTTCTGAATGGCAAAAGGCTGACTTGAGCAGCATGGCTGGGGGTGCAGCTCCACGGTTGTGAGGGTGAGTGATGGTTATGACTAATTTAGATGTCTGGTCAGCCCAGTCTTGTTGGCTGAGTGTCTCCAGATGTAGAACTGAGGCCTTGGATTCTGTAGGGAAGCGGTCTAGAGCTCCCACTGGGAGAAAATACATTCTGGATTTTTTTTAAGCAAGAAAAGTCATCTGTGGTTCACGCTAACTTAGGGCAGTACCATGGGAAAGATCTCTGAAGAGCTGAGATTGTGCCACAACATGTGAAAAACTTAAACAGTTGTTCCTTTTTTGTGGCACTAAGAGTGTCTTTAGAAGCTTTTGGGGGATTCTGAGTTGCAAATTTTAATTTTCAAACCTATCTTTTCAGCACTTCATAACATTCAGTGACAGGTTTTTCAGTGACTGGTTTTATTTGGTGCAAATAAATATAGGATTAGCTAAAAGAGGAAGAAGTAGTAGGATGCATCAGTGTTAGATGGGGGGCTTGCAGAGCCATGTAAGGTTGCTGTAATGTAACATAAGAAAACCCAAATGTTAACAATTATCTTAAAAACAATCTATTGCAACGACTTTGCTCTATTTCAGTGTTGTTCTGTTTTTCCTAACCTGTTGCTTTGTACCTTTCAGATAAATATCTTTGATATCTGCTTCTGGAAACTGCTGAAACAGTCACCTCTGCGTCTTTTGCTTTTCAATAGTTATGGATCAGGGCATGCACCTTTTTAATTTATTTTGTCTGTAATAAAGTCATGCTAAGATAATGGTAAATTTCCTCACTTTTCACTCGTTCGCTTATAAATTTGTAGTTACAAATTAAATTATGATATTCTAGCTCTGCAGGTAACAGAACATTTCTGATGGCAAATCCGCTTTTCGGGTACCACCTATTGGGAAGTATGTCTTCAGTCTGCATTTAGCAACAGACACCTGGTACGGCAGGGTGAAGTGCTCAACATTCCCCTGTTTCCTGGAGGTACAGTGGATAAACCTGTGTTCTGTACTTCTGGAAATCTGGTCAGAATTTAAAGCTATATGTGTAGTTATGGACTTAAAATATAGTTTTAACCAGAAAAAAAACCCCCAAAACAACAGCTGAAGTGACCCTGAGTCTGATTTTGGTCTCAATGTCTGTCTTTTCGTCGTACCTTGTCCCAGAGTATTTTTTGAGCTAAATTACTCTCCTGCATTTAACACGCTGTGTTGTGTGGGCATTGGAGTCTGACAATAATCTGGGCAACAGACCATGATCCAGATGTCAGTCCAGTGCTGGCATCTCCAGCCAATCCCTACACTGCTCCTGACAAGCTGTGCTGGTGGTGCCAAGTCACCAAAGGCTTTATCATGGACAGTGAAGCTGCAACACCAGCAACACTGGCGGAGTGCAGGCTCTGATCCAGCCTGGTAGTGCTAGATCAGATTTACAGGGATTTGGGGAAGATTGGAGGGGACTCAGGCCCTTGCAGGATGAGGCCATTAGTGAACAAAGTCTTCCTGTCAGACTCCTCTCTAGTTTTGTTCAGTGTCTGATGGAGCAAAGTTATTACTGAGTGTTATCTTAATTTTTATTGTAAGAGCCTAATTCTGAAGTCAGTTTAACCAGACCTCCCCTTCCCCCTACTCTTCAATCAGCAAGACATTTAGCAATATATAAATACCTCACTATGGCTTCAATCTAAATTCATTTATGACCAAGTAACATAAAGGACACCTGCAAGAAATCCTTGATATGCCTGCTTTTTATATACAATGTTTTTGGACAAAAAAGGAGATTAACCTTTTTATTTTTCAAGTTTTCTCTATGAGCTCTTATACTTAATGCATGTAACTCCCTCATATCTGAGTAGCAAAATCTTATATCTGCCAACAGATTTGTAATGCATTAGTAACAAAGCCATAATTGCATCTAATAAATACTCTCTTTGCTCTCACTGGGCTTTTGTGAGTCTGAATAGCTGTGAACCGCTTTGCACTCCTCATCTGAAAGGTCTCCTATAGACAGAATAATATTACTATTTTAAATAGAAAAACTTGTTATTGAGACACCTCTGTGTTCAAGCTGTTCTTGACAGTAACCACAGGCTGCTCCCTGCAGCCTCGCAATCTGAAGCTGCTAAGCTTGTAGTTAGCTTAGCTATTGTCACTCAGGAAACACCTTGTTCCTTATGATTTATTTATCCCTTTATTCTGCAGACTGTCCAGGAATGAGTTCGGGGCTTTTTACACATTTATTATTCATAATGATTCAAGGAGTTTGTTTATGCAAACACGTTTCAGGCCACAGGCTCTCTACGAGCTCTTTGCCTTCCCGATCGCTTTGCGTATTTGCTGCTCCTCGTGTATTGTCCCCAGAACTCGTGGATCACCGCAAACCATATCATGTGGCACTGCTTTTGTTCCCCAATGGATGAGTCTCCAACCCAGGAGAGGCGTTTCTGGAAGGAACAAGGAGGGCTTCTGACGGGCATCTCAGTGTTTCCCAGGCCTCTGTAGCTCTCATTCAACTGTTTCTGAAGTCACGTATTTTTGGAGACGGGGTTGATCAGCTGGCATTGCTCTCAACTTTTTACTTCAGTTGCTACTGGCAGCTGTACTACAATGGGGTTGGTAGTTTGAGTGAGGTGGGAGAAGGACTGAATCCGGGCTGTGGTAACAGAAGTGCCCTCCTACAGACCTGAACAAGTTCATTAGGCCAAAGTTAGGAGGGGAATCAAAGAGACAGGAGGATAAATTAATTTCCCAGGGGAATGTTGCAAGGTTGGACTGTAACTCACAACTTCAGCATCGCCCTCACTGTTTGGCCTGTGGGATTGGTGCCTACTGGCTGCAATGAACTTGTCTTTTCCTCTTTATGCCCATTTCCTGCTCTTATTACTCTTGGCACCAGTTACTGTACCATGAAAAGACATTCTTGTGGGAGCAGGACTAAGGGGGCAGGGCCCTTGTTTCTCTCTCAGTGAAAAGATCTGATAATCCTGACATGCTGTAAGGTCTCTGGGGAGTGGTGGCTCTGCTTTCACAATCGGCACAAGCAGGAGTTGCATACAACACATAAAATAATCCCTCTACTCTATTGAAAATAGAGTAGCAAATAAATACCTGGCATTAGCCTACTGGCAATGCCTGTGGCCAGGTTTAGATGCCAACTTTTAGAAATATGCAAGCCTAGTGGCATGATCCCAAAAGCAAGCAATGAGAACAACCAGAGGCCTTGACACTGTGGCTGGAGTGGAACGACTGAAAGAACTGGGTTTGTTTACTCCAGAGACATCACTAAGGGGACACAATGACAGTGTAAAATGTTCCTGCAAAGAAGAGAGGAATTAACTGTTCTCTGCTGGATACAGGAGAAGAAAGAATGGACATACATTACAGCAGGAGCCATTTGGGCTGCAGTGGAGACAGCTGGACTCAAGTCTGGGATGCCTGGGAAGTAACTTTATGCAATTAAGTGAGGTCTCAGGTTAGAAGCATCACCAAATTTTAGAGTTTAAACTTCTCTTACATGTAGTAAAGAGAAATGTTAGTTCTGGCTGTGCTTCAACTCTCTTTGAAGAGGCTTTTTTCTCTACATTGGCTAATGAGGGAGCCCAGCTTCCTACACTAGCCAATTCATTCAAGTGCCTAAAGTCAAACGGGATGAATCTGGGCCTCAGTGACGGCCCTTTAGCCCACGGCTCATCATCAGACCCTGCGGGTCTCGGGTCATGATCTCCAGTTTCAGCTTTCATCATTGCCTTTCAGCTTCCTTGATGTAGTGAATCTTTGCTTCACAGAAGCTTGAACAACCTTAACATAAGACGTATTTTCTGTTCTTCAGGAAGGTTAAGGATTTGTTTACTGTTCCAAACTGTTTAATGATTTGTCCTTTGAATATGTAAGCATGATTCTGAAGGCTTTATCAGCTAAACCATTTTCCTTCTAAAATAATTGATAATGAGTAACATTTTGCCTACTGGGTCATATTCCAGTGTAACTGCTAAGAAGCAGATAAGGGGAAAAGAGGTTTTAGTCTCAGTTTTCAAAGATTCTTTAGAAATACAATCAAATAGTGTAAAAAACCTAGAAAAAGATACCATAGCAACACCATAATAACCTGACTGTCCTACCAAGTCAGAAGATGTAGCACTAAAAAAAATTTGTCTATAACCCCATTACTGCGAACTAAAGCAGCATTGAGTCATCATCTTAGGTTATTTAACACCAGTGTTTTGTAGTAAAGATGCCCTCCACAGAAAATTCATACTGGCCTAAAACTCTTGAGGTTTTACATTTAGAAAAATTGAGGTCTGTCTTAAATGTCTGCTTTCTGGTTGTTTCATGCTTGTTTGTTCGTTGGTTGATTTTTTTTTCTTGAGCTTTTGGGGTGTGCTTGCTTTGCTTTTTGTCTTGCCTGTAAGAAAATAAAAGGTGAGGGCCTTCAATGAACTTTCTGGAGCCGAAACTGAAAAAAGCAGGGAATTTAAAACTGGAATCAAAACACTGGCATTGGAAAAGGTGCTGCAGCATGACAGGGGGTCTGTGACATGGCGTATGTCACATCCATGCTTCCATGGTCCATGTTAGCAGCAGGAATGACTGCAAAGCACGATGATGATTCTAGCCTGTCTTCTCAAGTCTTTCCTTCTGTTGTCTAATTTCCACCAAGGCTGACAGAGGACAAAAGGTGTTCACTGTCAATGGAATTGACAGAATAAGCTGCTGTCAATGTTAATGAAAATAGTATTTGGTTAGAGTGGAGAAGGCCTGCCAGTGCCTCACCTGGGGAAAGGCAGCTGCAGAGCTTCTTTCACAGCAGAAGGTCTGAAAGCAAAGAACTCACACAGCAGAGTCCTCCCACCTGAAATGAAGCTCCCCACAGTTTTAATTTTCAGAGGAGTAATTGCTTAAGAGGTATTTGGTTGGAGTTATGGCTCTTAGAGGCTCAATTGCTCTATTGCCACCTACTCCTCGTCCCTCCAGCCCCAAGTATTTTGAATCCCTTTGCTTCCTATCAACAAATTAAAACTAAAGAAAGGTTAAAACACCTCCTGGGAATTACATTTCTCTGTCCTGTATTTGATCTCTAGAGCTAATCTTTACTTCATACTCACCACAGTCATTGTTAGAAATCAGGACTGACTTTTTTATTTTGATTGCCAGCTCAACCAGATCTACTTGATCCCTTAGAATCAAACACTATTTCTCTTCCAGCTCTATAAACAGCGAAGCTCCTGGGCTCAGCTAGACAGTAGCTACTGCTCTTACACTGCTGTAAAGGCATGAGCTGTATCAGAGCACAGCTTGCTCCTGCAGCTGCCTTGGCTCCAGAGGGGTGTTTGTGTCAGTAAACTAATCACACATGACTTGGACAAGAGGCAGGCAGGAGCAGATAAGGGGCTGTTTTTGCAGAGTCCGTTCTTTGTCCACGGCTGTGTTTTGGTGAATGAAATCATCGCAGAGCAGACAGCAGAGTGACTGAGCAGGAAGGGAGCCTGGTTGCCCCTTAGTTACAATCCCCACTTGGTTGTGTGCTCCCAGCCTTGGACAAGTCATTTAACCCTTGTGTGGTTTCTTCTCCAAGCAGTAAAATTTTGTGCAAGAACAGTGGCGTGTTGTCTGGAGGTGGTGAACTTTAATACCTTCAAAAACAACATATGTACTAAACAGACAGATACTTAGGAAAGAGAAGCAAAAACCTTCCCAGCATTTCCTGATATGTGTGATACAAAATAGGAAGAAATAGCACTTTTTGTGTGCAAGATTTGTCCCTCCAGTACGACTGGTAAGCAAAAAACTGGGATATTTTTACTCTTAGTTCCATGAGCTGCTTATGGCAGAGCATAGCTCCAATACAAAAATATATATGCAGTCTCTCTTCCCTAGATGGAACACAAATAAATCAGTAGTTTCATAGCTGAGAAATTCCCACATTTGTTGTTTTGGTGAGTGAAATGAGATGGTCTGTCTGTGGGTGCTGCCCACAACACAGGGACTCCCTCTCCAGTGGTTTGACGCCCAGCAGGAGCCATTCCCAGCAATCCTGGCTGGTGAGCTATGCTGTGCCCTGCTGGGCTTGAAAGCAGGTGTGCCTTCAACCCAGGATCTAGTTTTGAAAATTTAATTGACCGCACGTGTTCTTAATTTCACAGGAAGATGATTGCGTGAATGAAATGGGCTCAGGTGAGCTGTGAGGGGAGAGAAAATAAGCACTGTGAGACAGATAGCAAGCCTGTTGTGCTGCTGAAGAGGATTTCTGTGAGCATGGATGGAGAAGAACCTGTGTGCAAGGGAGTGGGGTTAGCGAGATAATGGGAGATGTCCCAAAGAATGGCTTTGGATAAGACACTTGAATGTACCAAGGGCAGATGAAAGAATAAGGAGGGATATCAAGAAAAACTTCCTGCTAGTGTGATCTAGTAGGTTGTGGAGTAGTCTTAAGAGAAGCAGCAGAGATCCTCACAAAGCAGAACACAATTGTGATCAGTTGTGCTCCAGCAGCAAGGTATGGACTGTTGGAATTCAACACAGCAAGGACTGTCTTTGAGAGAGAGAGAGATGACACTGAGACTAAAAGAGAGCAGAGATTTAGTTTTGTGAAAACCCATGGATGGGCTGATCCACACAGTTCATTAAATATGTCAGGCTGGACTCCATTATTCCTTATTGTTTGATATGTCTTCCCGGGAAACTCAAAAATACGACTCTTCACCAATTAAACAATGCTGGCTGTAGTTTTAAAACCTTGCTCAAGAGCCACATCCAGAAACTCAGGCAGCTGGCTGGATCTGAGCCAGTGGGTTTGGACTTGAAAACAAAGAAAACCCTCCTATGAACTGAGAAATCTATTACTATCAGTTTGTCTTTTGTCTGAAAGGAACCATTATCTGCTTCCTTAGGATCAAAGGTAAATAATCCATGAACACAAGGGAAAAGGAAAAAAAGAATCCTTTGGCCAGAGAACTGCAGATTTTTGAGGCAGCCTGTTGTCAGGTCATGGCATGGCATTCCCATGTCACTGATCTGAACAGTGACAGGGAAAAAAGGTTTAAACAGGGAAAAAGATTTAAAAAAAATGAATGAGCTCAGAATTACTTCACAGACACAGCCTTCTTGCAATGATGAAAATACAGGGTCTTCAAGCTGTGACTGGATTTGTACACTTCAACTCACCCAGCCTGAGTGGATGGAGAACACTGTGCCATGACTCACCCTTAGCTTGTGCATTTATTAGCACTTTTGATGTGTTCTATTCTACATATCTCCATTTCTCACCTCTTTTATCTCTCAATTTCTCACCTCTTTTACAGTCTCAAGGCTTTAAACTGTAGTATGTGTTTGGTCCAGAGGTTCTTCTTGCACCTTTCTCAGTTGGATGGGCTGAGTGTGGCACTACAGCCATGCAGAAGAGTCAGGTTGCAGGTGTCAGGTCAGGCTGGAACAGCTTCCCCCGTGCAGGGTGGATGCACGAAGAGAGGGCACAGGATGTGTCCGTAGGTCCTCAGCTTCCATGCCTGTCCTTCCTGATTCATCCCTGTCTACCCATAGACTGCTGAGCTAGGACAGAGTTTGGATCTTGAGCAGGCAGGTGTTGCTGACTCACTGCATGGCTGACCATCCCTTGTGCTGATCAGCACAGATTTTGGGGAGTCTTGGATGTCCAAGAGCCTGTGTTCACCAGGAGAGCACAGAACTGCTTGATACTGAATACAGTGCCTCTGGCTGAGAGTGCTTAGTGGGCATGAGGGAGGTAGGATGGACTTTCCTGTAGCTGATGGTCTTGCAAAAATTTTTTACTGCCTGTAAGCAGGTAGAGTAAACTCTCTGTGTGTTACTAGCACAACTCTCCTCCTGAGCAGATCTATAACCAGCCAGCCTGAGCTTTGCTACCTGATACTTTTCCCCCAAGTAATCATTTTCATCAAGGAACCGTCCTGATCCTTCCTCCCTACAGGCTCAATAATCCAGTCCATGTTCTGGGTGAAGATCTGCATGGTGACACTCTAACCCTCGTATTTCATGCTGCAGACTGGTACTAAGTGTGTAGATTAGATTTTGGTCTTCTGGAGAAGCTCTTTCTAATTTAGGAGGACTTTGGATTAGTCCATGAGACCCAGGCTGGACTGTGGAAACAACCTACACAGAGCCCTTTCTGTGCCTCCTGGCTTCTGTCTCTTGCTCACTAGAGCACTACTGTCCCTCAATGCAGATAGGAAAGTTTGGATCATCCCATCACTAACAGATTATTTGTCTCTAATTGTGTTTCAAGCTCTGTGCTGCTTTGCTCCTCAACACAGTGAACCCTCTCAAGCGTTTATTGCCATCCTGGTTACCTTTCTCTGAAAGCATCAGCCATGCAAAGAACTCCCCATTTTTTATCACACTCATCGTCATGACAACATGTTTGTGTGCTGCTGCTTGCCATTTTATAGCCTCTACAGCTGAGGAAACAACCCTGCTGTACTTCAGCTCCATGAGCTCCAGTACTTCATGCTCTTGTTCTGCCCTGAGCTCATCTAAACTCTATTTGTTTCCCCTTCTCTGGGGAAAACAGGAGGAAGGGGCCAAAGAGTTAAAGCATGGGTGATGTCAGGATGGGCCAAAGGGGGAATGAAGGGAAAACAAGAACTGACATTAAAACTGGAGACAAACCTCCTCTGCCACAGCACTGATATATGGGATGATTCTTCCCATCCTCTTCCCACTTTGGATGCATAAACATGACAATGTGTTTAGGTAACTCATTGTCCTTCAGCCTTCCCTTTGCTGCAAGATGTTACAATTTGATGGAAGAAAGGAATCCTACTTTCTGAGTAACTTTTTTCCTTCTTATTCTCAGATTCTCCCTCTGTAACTGAGGAAGCAATTTTAGCCTACTTTAATATGCTGTTTGAGACAGGGATTATGTTTCCATGGGCAGAGGTTGTCTTCTTATAATGGGATCATGGCTAGCACTATATTCTGGCTGGTGTTCTTCTAAGCACTAAAGACCCCATTTAAATTATAGAAAAATGCCAGTGATTATGTTGATAAATAGGACAATCCCAACGGGTTTTAAATAGCACTTCACAACTTTGACAAGCCTGCCTCAAAACTTCCTTGCAAATGAGAAAGTTAACACCTGGCTGGGAAATTTATTAAAATTGCAAATGTTAATTTGCTTCTAGCTTGACTTGGATCACTCATCATCTGCAAGAAAATTGCACAGAGAGATTTGACCCAAACCGCTGAATTATTTGAAGAATACTTCCATTTCGAGAGCAACCGAATTGGTGAAAACGTTACTGGAAATAATTATGTTCTTTAGAATGTATTGGTCAGAGCCTACCTTGATGCTACAGAATTCTCCAAAGTGGTCTGATGGATGTCTCCAAGGACTTTACTTATAATCACTGCATGGAAAGTTCCTGTTATACAATTATACTTTTTTTCTTTCCTGACTAGTGCCTTTCCTGGTACTTGAAGTGCCATAGCAAAAAGCACTTGAGACTACCTTCCGTGGGAAAATGAAGTTGTGCTTGACACATAATGGTAGGTAATTAGAAGTGGAGTTATCTCTGGGAAAAGAATATGCAGCCTTAACCTTCCTCCCAAGCCACTCATGACCATAGGACGGTTTTCTGCAGTACGAAACAGAACACAAAGACTTGTGTTACTCTATGGCCACTGAAAGGGGACTGAAAATCCTTTCAGCCCCCGGCAAGTGAAAGGGGACACATAATAAGATCTGGATATTAGGATAGATGGAGTGTCCTTTCTTTGGCCTGATCCAGGAGGATATAAATCAGCCATTTCTCCGAGTTTCTTAAACTAATTTGGTACCTCCACCCACAGCTGCTGGGTTTGGGAGGACCCTGGGGTGCACTGTCTGTAGCTGTCCTCACCTCAACTCTCCCAGCTCCCAGTCACTGTGGCCCACCAGGGTCACAGACCGGAGTAAAGTAGGTGGGCTGTGTCTTATGGTGAGTTTCTTGCCATCCCTATTTTCTGTCATTTTGTACATTTTGGTCCAGTACAACCATCTGTGTTGAATTTCCCCAGCACACCACAAGTCCTTCTGGTATATGACCTAATTTGTTCCCATTCCCCAGGGACACAGACATCATCCCAGCGGATCTGTTTGGATCTCTCCAGCTCTGTCCCTCTGCTGGGTGAGGCCATTTGGGTTCCAGGACTCACAGATCCTCCCTCTTAGCAGCTCATGTTGCTTCAGCATGAAGAGAAAAAAAGTAGGTTAAGCTTGATTTTAATTAAACATTTCCTGCTTTCACAATGAAAGTGGAAAACAGATGTGGGTGTCTCCTCACAAAGTATGAAGGACAAACAATGCTCTATAGGAATGGCGTAGATGTTAAACCCTTTGGCACATCTTGTCCAGCTCACTTTCCTTTGAAGTCAGGCTGGGGTGATTTACTTAAAATGTTTCCCTCCTGTGTGTGTCATGGAGTCCTGCAGAGGATGAGGAGAAATGGAGACATCCTTAGCAAGCACGCTCTTTCAGACAGAAAGGATTCTTCACAAAAATAATGTTCCACCCAGTTCCTAGCTCTGTCAGGAACAATAGGATGTGGAATATCATCTAGATTCAGTCTCAGAAAGAGGTATGATGTTTTGATTTCAGGATGGCTGCAGGGAATCGATTGTTTCCTGTAACTCTGTGTGTACAAGTTGTAAAACATCTACCTGGGCAAAACCATTAATGACTGCAAGACTCCTCTTTTGCCCTGCTGCACTCCTGCCACTTGCCAGTATCTGGGACTACATCCAAAGGTGCCTTTCTGGAATAAGGAACTGATTTACAGGGAAACACTCAGGGGCAGTCAAATAACAATCACAGCCTGATTGACTAGATGGGCTACTGATGTGGCTCAGCGAGACACTTGAGAGGCTTGCAAACCTCATGGAAGTGGTAAGGAGCTCTTACATGGAAGTCTGTATTTCCTAGAAGACATAGAGGGAGTGGTTGCATCTATTGCTTTTTTGGCTAAAGTCCTATAACTGAGCCCAAACTCGCTGCTCATGTGAACTGGCAGTGCTCTGGCACTGGGCTGGGGTGAGTCGGTCTCTGGAGCAGAGGGATTAACTGGTGGCACTGGAGGTCACTCAGGGATGTTTTCCTTGGAGTGCTGCCTTCCTCTTTCTGTTGTGCAGCCCTCTAGGCAATGAATTAAGATAAAGACACTCTGAGGAAGCACATGGGAAACACCCTGTTCTGTACAGCCCATGATCCTGCACAAGCTGTGTGGATGCAATTGGCTCTAACTCATCCTGGCTCTGAGAACTCAGGCCCAAATTCCAGGATGGCAACCCCAGAAAGTAGGAGAGGAGGCCTCCCCTGGCCCCTGCCCCTCCTCCAGGGCAGAACCAGCTTTGCCTTTGCCATTCTCACCCCTTCCCTACTTGTTTTTCAAAATCTCTTGTCATGCTGATTCTGTGTCATCCTCGAGCGATAGCAACCTACCGCACTGCTTCCCTACAACTTCAACCAAAAGGTTTTCCCTGCTGTCTGAATCTCCCGTGTTGGAGCTGGTGTTCCAGCTCAGGTGTTCCCAGCCCCATCTGGAGCAGGGTCACTCCACCTGCCTTAGGACCCCAGGTTTCCAGCCTGGGCACCCCCCCATGCTGCTCACCTTTTTACAAAGGGACAACAAGAAGCTCAGCCTGTAATTATTATTGCCACCTTTTCGGCACTTATGTTTAATTATTTCTGCTGTGCTCTAGCCCCTACAGAATTATCTTTTTTTCTAAACTTGTGAGGTTTTTTTCCTATTTGCCAAGATATTTTGGTTTTTTAACCACTTGATTCGCAGCCCCTCTCAGTTTAGTGGTCTCTGCAACTTTAGTCTCTCTTGGGGGAATTGTGAGGTTTGAAATCATCTGTATAGCAAAGCTCTGAAACTGGAAGTGAACCTGACATCCAAATTGCACAGCTCTCCCAGAACCCAAGGGGTTTTGGCTGAACTTTGTCTTGTAATAGCCTGCATTAGCATCAAGGAATACAATTGTGGCTAGTAACAAAGCTATTGTTAGAGATGTTTGCACTTTCCTAATAGAATATAAATGTTCTCAGAAAACAAAGCTTCAGTCAAGCTTTATTAGAGCAGGCTAGTGAAGCTCAGGGGATGGAAGGACTCACTAAAGGCTTTCAGGTATGAGCCCTTTTTCTTGTCTGCTTGTAGTTTTATTCGAGTGCTCATATTGTGATCTTGGCACAGATAAAAACCCCATTTGTGTGTGATCAGGAAGCAATACTTACTACCTCATTTTTGGATTCTGCTGCAGAGGACAAAAGCATATTTATTTCTTCTGCATACAGACAGATATTTCTGGATAAGGTAGATTATATCCAAATATTAAGGAAATAACTTCCAAGAAGAATTTCTAGCCTTTCTTGTACTAATCTTGATTTTACTCTCTCTTTAATTTATAAAGGCTATTTACTATTACTCCGACAAGGCTTGGTGAGATGTGCAGCCCTGCACTATCAGGCAAGAAGAGTTATTGTGACAGCACAAGCTCTAACACTATCCATCCAGCCCATCAATCACGTTTCCCAAAACACCCAACGAAAGAAAGCAGTATTCTAGTCACTGCCTCACTGTTTTCACTCAAAATAAGCAGAAAATAGGTGAGACTTCGTGAGGCCATGCAGATGGAGCCAGTGCAGTCCTGACTGCAAGCTCCTTGCCATGAAGACAGATCTATTGCAGGGGCAGAGGATGGTGGCAGGATGGTGGCAGAATGGTGACATCAATTAAGCCTGTCAACGCGCTGCCCTTTCGCTCTCGTTCCCTGGACTCCACTTTCCCTCTCAGTAAGGCAGGTCCAAGGGCAGGGACAGAGACCTGAATTTTCCTCTCAGGTTACCCCAGTGCCCTGTGGGTCTCCTGGCCAAGTGGCTGAAGAACCTGACTTGGAATAAAATTTGCCATAGCTCTGTGGATTTCTGCAGAATCAGGATAAATTGTGCCAGCAGAATCCTTCTTAGGACTCTTAGGAGGAAACAAACTAGAGGATTACAGGGAAAACTGATATTCCCAGAAAAGGCTAACCTTGAGTGTGATTGTCTAAAGGAATTGCTGGCACTAGAGAGTAGCAGAAGTCAAGAGTCTGTCATGGAGAACAATCTGTCCTGGCTCATCTTGCACTGGTTATCTTGAGAGCTGTGGATGGGGAGATGATGCTGCCCCAGTCCCATTTGCCAGGGCTTGCCTGGCTGTGGTTGTGGTGCTCTGGGGACAGCACTGGAGGGGTCAGCTCAGGAAGCCCATTTGCCCTTTCAAAGCAACTTACCTGCTCTGCCTTGAGCAATCTTCTCTTCTGCAGAAGGCAGCAGCAAGGAGAACAGGGGAGAGAGCAAAAGACGTGTGGTGTCCAAAGACATGCAGGCTCTTGCCCATGGTTCATCAATGGTTTTAGTGAGGCTGAGGAACTGAGGCTTTTGGGAGGCCTTGGGAGGAGAGAACGAGGGCAGAGGAACTCTTGCAGTTTTCATTAGAGTAGGGCCCACCGAGGTCAGTGCAACACAAACACAGGCAGGGATAGCTATAGCTCCAAATTAAGCTGGAAAAACAAAGGCTTAGTAAACGTCCTGAGATACCCCAGGTCCCATCAGAAGTCAGAGGCAAAGCCAGGAAAAGAACTTTTCCAATGATTGATGGTTTTGTTTATTTTTAAAAATTATTAAAATCTCTCCAACTCCCTACCCCACAAGTTTCTGGAATTTGATGTAAAGAAAACATTTAATTTCAGATTCAAGCATTGTAGGATGTTCTAAAACCTATTTTCTTGAACAAAAGGGAATGAAATTTCTAAATGAAGACCTATTTCCAGCTGGAAACGAAATGTTCTGGCTGGAGTTGCCAACAGGAAAAATTTCAGCTTTCACCATTTATTGTGGTTTGTTATTCATGGACAGCTGAATACAACTGAGACAAATTCCCAAAACGTTTACGTTTGCTGGCAGGTCTCCTGATGCTCTGATGAGTCCCATCATGAGGAGCTCCTTCAGCTGTGGCCTGCCAGGACAATTTGCTTAATCTACTGTTTTCCAGTTGGCACCTGCCTTACCAATGTTATTACCTGTGCCCTGTATCACTTAACAAAGCAGCAGAAGAAGACAGGAGCCCCTGTGTAGCACCTTTGTAGACCTGGGGTCTCTGGAAATCCTAAGGAGTGTCCGTTCTGGGTGTGTATTCAGTAGGTGTTGTCAGAGAGTCAGCTTGGGCTGCGGTGTAGAACCCAGGGCAGCACCTACCCCAGCTGTAGCTGTGCTACGTTGCTGAGATCTTCTGCATAAAAATGTGCAGCACTGGAGTGTCTCAGCCTCAACAGAGGCTGCTGTTGTGGTCAAAGCTTTGTGTTTTGTGGCCAGGGGAAACCTGCACCTCCAGAAAGTGCCCAGTTTGCTTGACTGTATCATTCCAGGGGCATCTGCAAGCTGAACTACCCACAGGCTAGTTTAGCAATGCCACTAATATTCAGTAGCCAATGAACCTCTCCTTCAGCTTCTTAATCCCAGGAAAGGGGAGATTAAACTAATATTAACACTAATATCCAGTAGCCCATATCTTTATTAGAAATTTCATTGTCACCTGACTTTTAACAGAGAACCTGAATCTTTTTGTCATAACAAACATCACCATAGTGCTAACAGAAACTTATTATTCTGGGTATTGGAGTAGAAGGGATGTTTAACAACTCTTTGCAGGTGCATGTGGCTTGAAAGAATTTAAAATGGCATAAAACTGTCTCCTCCTTTAGACAAATCTTAAAGCTATTTATAGCTACTTATCTATTTTGTTTGTAGCTCTTCATAGCTGTTTATAGCATCATGCAGGGCACCACTGGGAGTTACCATGGTGCTTGCAGGGAAAGGAACATGAGGATGTGGATTCTGGTGCTGTTTCCATTTGCAGCACACTCCTGTGCACACACACCCCCACACACTTCTAGTGCCAGGTGCTTGCTAGAACAAAAGAACAAGGTCCCTGGTGTGCCTAGAACATCACCCCTTTACATTTGGTTTCTGATTTATGCCATGCTGCTGGAGGGAAGTGCTAAGATATCTCCTGCAGATGGGAACAAGGAACCGTGCATGACACACAGCAGCTGCAAAAAAAGATACAATAAGAGTGCATTAAAGTTTGTATCAAGGTTTCAACAGCTTCTGTGTGATCTGTACATGCTCCTGGGCATTTTTGTGTCATAAAGAACATTAGAAAATTGAATGAAACAGAGACCTTCATCTCTGCAGAGAGAATACAAAATCTTGAAAAAGGAGAAAATTAGTTAAGTTGTACGTCCAACGTTCAAGCTGCTGCTCCCTGTCCTAGAAGAGGAGAAACACAGACTTATGCTTTTAGACATGGTCATTTACTTTGTTAACATACTGGTTTTATTTTTTTTTTTTCCTCTCTGTAATGCAGAAGGAACTCAAAACAGAGAGATTGAACCTGCAATGGTGTCCACTGTTGTTTTCCTTCTCTGACCATTTTGGGCAATGACACAGATAAACAGGATTCACTGGAGTATGGGTTTAAGCTCCTGGCTCATATTCCCAGGACTGTCGCCAACTTAATGAACTTTGCCCCGAGTTCTGTTTGGAGTTTTCACCCATGGTTTGACAAAATGTGAAAGGTATTAATGATCTGATGGTTTAGTGCTTTTCTTCTAAGATGCCAATGTTATAACATGAAGCTTCATAAACAAAGGGCCAGATTCTCCTTTATAGTCCAGATGCTTTGTGCACGAGTCAGCATTTCTTGCACGGGAACTGCATGAAGATTGCTGCCATGTTCCTCTGGTTTTGATCCTGCTTGGCACAGGCTGGTTCACCTGTGCTGCCTCCAAACTGTCAGAGCTGCTCCATCTTACGTTACCCTTCAAAGGCAATAAAAGGCCAGAAACCATTCAGTCTATGAGCAAGAAGAGGCCATGCAGTTCCCATAGCCTCCCACAGAATAGAAATTCTCATTTTACTCCTACACAGCTGGGAGACCATCCTTTCCCTGAAGTGACTACACAAGGCTGGAGAGTTGTAGCAGTGAGAAACCATGGCTTTGCACAGGAAAATCTAATCCTTATCTGCTGGGCTAATTAAAAAATACACTGATATTTCTATGAAAACTCATAGGGTTTGGTTAAGAAACTAGGCTGATTATTTCTCAGCTTTATGGAACCAATTATACAATTGGTTAACCCAATGAGTAAGCAATCTTGAGTTTGCATCTCTGAGATGTGGTTTATGTGGGCACTCAGAGACTTGTTTTCAAGGTGAATACCACAGTCATTTGCCACTTGCTAGAAAAAAATCTCTGTTAACATATTACCAAGAGGGCAAAATCCAGGTGTGTTTCTCTTAAAGGGGCGCAGTCAAGTTCTTATTTTCATTGCCCAGTCAGGTAAAGAGTTGACATTCTCCTGAACACTGATCAGAGCTACTTGGGAAACTGTTTTTATTCCCAGGCACATTCCTTGGATAATATTGCTGCAATTCTTAATAATGAAATATTCTCAAAACTTCTGAGACCTGTGTAACACAGGCAAATCTTGCTGTCTGCAATTGTAGGTGAAGCTAGGACACATGGAGTTAAAGCCTCCTAAATATCTCCTAAAAATATCCGAAATTACAACCATAAAGCCTTGTCCTGCCTTTTGAATCTGAGGAAACAGGACCTACAGTGATTGGTGCTCTGCTCAGGCCATTCAAATCAAAGAGCTTTGCAGGAATGGCACTGCTCTTCCTAAGCAAAAGTGGCATTACAGTGATCCAGACCTTTATTCTTTCCTTTAGGGTAAAGATGATTCAAAGGTATCCTGTTGTGTGAGAATAGTTCAGAGAAGTAATGGGCCTTCTGTGAAATATTGTGAGTGGACGCGAGGAAATCGAGACACCTGAAATCGGCAAAAGTTGGTGTGACACGAAGCCCACGCTCCTAGCAAGGCTTCCAGCAGCTGCAGCAAGCTCTGGGATGGGGACATCCTTGCAGAGCCCACAGGGAATGATCCTATCTGGTGCTATGGGACACAGCTAGAAAGGGAACTCCTGGGAGCACCTCACGACAGATCATTGATTTCCTGTTGTATTTACCAGCTTATCTGAGCCTCTGGACTTGTTTGTATGGAGAAGGGGAAAAAAAACCCCAAAAGAGTTGGCCCTTTCCATTGTGTTCCACCAACATCTTTTTTTCAACTGATCTGTGATTTATTTTTTTTTTAAAAAATCCATATAATCTCAGAATAGCAGAAATGGTATCAGAGAGTTTACAGACAGAAGGAGCTATCTGTTTTAGGCACCATTACATTTAAGTGGATTCTTTTCCCTAAAGCAATTCATTCTCTACATTTTCTTCAAGTTAGCTCACAAAGTGGAGGTGTTTCCCCTGTGTAGCACATGGAGCAGAGGATGCTGAGAGCTCATTAGCCCTAAGTGCTGTGTAGCTCCACATCCATCAGTGTGCCAGGTGCTTTTAGCAGAACACAACTGCACTGCCAGCCAGGAAAAGGAGCTCACCAGAAACTAGCAAATATTTAGGAAGATGAAAAGATAAGATGTTAAGTTGGGAACTGGAATAGGACCTAAATGCTTACAGATATAAAGAGGCACAACAGAGATTTGTAGAGAAAGGTTTGGAAGATTCTTCCCATTACAGGTCTCCACAGAGCCCAGAACAAAAGGGCCACAAGACCCTGCTGGAGACTGTCATTGCTAACGTAACTCTTCCACCAAACACAAGATAGGATTTCAAGATTCCTTGTCAATCAGTTATCTCTCCTCCAGCCACTTTGTCTTTATATAAACAGCACCTTATGCAAGCAGAAAAGTGTGTGGTTTATTAATGGTTATGTGGGTGGTAACATTTTCACCAGCTACAAACATCCAAGTCACAAATTCCCCTTTCGCAACAGTTTTTGCTGCTGGTGTCTTCAAGTTGTTCTTCACATAATGTTAAGCTTTTAATTTCTTTCATGAGCAAATATTACCCATGTTTATGTAACACCAGCAATCTCAGGTCTTTACAAAAGAGCTTAAAAGAGTTTAAAATCAGGACTTGGCAGAGAGGTGTATTAGACAGCCTCCAAGTCTACAAACATAGAAGTCCTATGAATGCACACACACATAGGTATTTTCCATTCATACAGCACTTCCCACACAGCTAAACTCTGTGTGACTCCATTCTGTTAATGAAGAGTTAATTCCTGGCACATATTTAGATACATATAGCAATAATAACTAATAAAAGTCAGGTCTAGAGATATTAAGCAAGATTAACAAGGGATTAAGACTTTGAGGTCTGTGTGTCTATGCAGAAGTAGTAGAATCTGTGACTTTTCTACTGTAAATCTACATCCAAGCTCCTAAAAAGTACCATGGATATTCTTTTAGTCTGTGTTTTCCATGGAAGGCAAGTAGGTATCACACCTGCTGTAGGGCTAATGACTGAGAATTAGCAGCCTTAGCTCACATTTTTATTAACTGTGCAATGGCAATCATGCAAGATGCTTTCAGTACACAAAAATAAAGAAAAAGTCTGTCCCAAAAAGTTTTCTGCCTTAAGTCAGTTTACAATGAGGAGGAGAATGAATTGAATTCAGCTGTCACACTTAGGAAAGTGTGGCTGGGAACCTTTGGCATTAAGGATCACAACAGTCATTAAAAAACAAACAGTCCCAGCCCTTCCCCAAAAGACCACTTCTGTGACTTTTGTGATTGCAGAGAAATGTGAGAACATAATCTTTGAAGACAAAATATAGAGTTTCTAAAAATACTTTTTGATTTTATGTCAAATTTTTTTGATGTGCAGAAAGTGTGAGGCGAAAGGCATCACATTTTGTCTGCATGATGTCTGTATACTTACTGTGAAATTAGGGGGGTTTTTTTTGGTGAGAGAATACAAGTCTACTTGAAAACGTTTTTGCTATTTCCCTTGAATTTGTGAATTGTGCAATAGAAACTGAGTTACGACTCAACCTGTAGATCTTTGAAAAGCAGCAAGTGTGTTTTTCCGATCGTGTTCTATTTATAAAAATACCCAGCAGCTGGTGAAAAATGAAGTCTGTGTATCTCACACTGTCCCAGAAGTTGTGAACAGCAGCTAAATGCAATCCGGAGAAGCCACAGAGATGCTGTGAGCCAGAAGCTGCATCTGTTCACTTCTACCCTGTGAAATAGATGAGTATGAAGGCAGGGAGTGGGAAGTCTCTTCTGGTCCTTTCTTTGCTGTTTGCTCCAAAGAAGTGATGGAGGAAAACAAATTTCCTTAAACTTAAGAGGGCAGTTTGAAGGTAGGAGTGTGACAGGACTGATTCCCTGCTTTCTGGCTGAGGATTTTGAGTCTTTGGAGTGGTTCTGCAGGAAGCTGAATTATTTCCACCCTTGCAACACTGAAACAAAATTAGAACATAATTCAGGAGCCTTAATTGGGATCCCAAGTGGCTGTTGCCCACACAGTTTCCTTGAACTGGCAAATTCTTCAGAAGAGCACAGAAACACAAAGAAGGCAGGAAAGCCCATAAGGTGTCAGGAAGATGCCTTTGGTCTTTGCCTCACCTCCTCCCACTGCAAAAAACAGAGTTGATTTGCAGTTTTATTTTTCATTATCTAGTCACCGTTTGCTGCACCTAATCTGTAATTGATGACATGGATGTTGCATTCTGCCAAGTTAAAACATCACTGATTTCACTAATAACTGCCTTTGCAATGCTTTACAACGCCACTGCATGCCATTTCAAAAATATGCAGGTATCTTGAGTGCTCCTTCAAAGGGATATCAGAAGGTCTGTGTACAGTAACAGTAATATCACAATCATGATGTTTAAATCCCAAGTCACAAGAAGTTACAACCAAAACCCATTACCCTTCCCCAATTAAAAAAAAAAAGTTAATATGAGTATATAAAAATATCACATGACTCACTGAAGAACAGGGCAAAATTTATATCCTGCAGACAGGATATAAGAGAGTTTATAACATTGCAGGGAGCTATTTTCATCCCACTGATTCTTCCTGCAACCTGGGCCTCTTTCTGCTGCCTTCTGCATTCAAACAGGAGCTTGGGACCCTGGCATGCTGTCACTCCATAGCTTCCTGGCTCTGGTGCCAGGTCTCCAGGGCATCAGGAGGTAAAGTGAGAAGGTTAATATGATAAATACGAGAAAACTCATATTAAACATAAAACCTGTGACTGACAGTGTGGCCTTCCCGTGCTGTGTGGTCCTCATGCCAAATCCCTGGACCTCTGTTTGCTTCTTCCCCGCTCACCACCCCTCAGATAAGCTTTTTATTAACTCACCTTAGCTCAGGATCTGGCAGCTAACAACTGCTGTGGCAGCTGCAAAGGTTACCAAGGCATTTTTGATATCCAGAGCTGGCTAATGCACACAGCACTCGCTGTGCCGGGCTGAAACATCACAGGAAGGTGATAGGAAGCCAGTGCTTTGTTGTTCAAAGGTACATCAGGGTGAGTTTAGACTGGACATTAGATAGCATTTCTTTAGAGAGAGGATGGTCAAACACTAACACAGACTTCCCAGAAAGGTGGTCAATGCCCCAAGCCTGTCAGTGTTTAAGAGGCATTTGGACAATGCCCTTAACAACACGCTTTAACTGGGTCAGCACTGAAGGGGTCAGCAATTGGACCAGACAATTGCTGTAGGTCCCTTCCAACTGAAGCTTTTCTGTTCTATTCTATTCTATACTATTCTATACTATTCTATTCTATTCTATTCTATTCTATTCTATTCTATTCTATTCTATTCTATTCTATTCTTTCTTATGCTCATATGCCAACTAAAGCTAAAAATAAAGGCTGTGAATGCAGGGTTAAATATATGTGGAAAACGTGTCTGTGCTCATCCACTTACGTTGAATAGAGAAATTTGCTCTCACCCCTGGTAACCTGACATCCAAAATATTCATTTTCCATTTTCCATTTGCAACATGGAAGAGTTTCCCTTCTCTTTCCTTTAACTGTAGTTGGTTTTATGGTGTCTTTTAGTTACCATTACTCACAACTAAAACCATGTGAAGGCACACAGTGCACTTCTTTAATTCAACATAAACTTTTCACAGCTTGGCCTCCCGAAGATTTATTACTGAGTCGTGCTGACATGTGGGATGACTTCTGCTTGCTGAAGAGCTGAAGACTTGAAGCAACTTCAACAGAGATTTTCACATGTGTTTCTGACACATGTAATAGTTGAGGATCCATCACCACAAGCTGTAATTCCAGCCTAGGGTGGGATACAGGCCCTGTGTATGGGTGAGCACCAGCACCTTGAGCTATACCAGTCCTGTACAACCCCAAGATGCCAGAGGAAATATCAGCTTTCATGCTGAGTCAGTGTCACCTCAGATTGTGCCTCTCCATGAGAACTTACCAGGAGCCAGAAGTGGCTTCCTTGCAACTTCTGTGTTACCAAAAGATGGTATCAAGTCAGACTGACTGAGTGTTCAGCTTTGTGATTTAAGGCTCCAATTTAGGAAACCATACAAATGCACTTGTATTGTTTTATACACACAAATCCCTAGGAAAGAAGAGCCAAATCCTCCTCTCCTCCAGTGTAAACCTTGTGCCATGCGAGGTGCCGGAATTCCATTTTATTTGGATTTGTACTAGACAAAGCAGTATTTGCTCAGTGTTTTTCCTGTCTGAGAGTTATTTCTTTCTCCTGTTTGCTCCATCTCTGATAAGAGTTTAATATAGTAAACTGAATAACAAAAGAAAAACAGCTGCTGCCCCAAACTACTCTAAACCCACTGAGTTTCCTAATTCCTTCACCATCTCACTTGCAGTTCCCCATATGGTAATATTAATAAGAGCAAGCTCCTAGGGGTTTAAAAGGCAATCAGTTTTAACCAATTAAAGGAAAATTAATTTGTCCAAGTAAGCTGACAGGAAAGTCAATCCCAGCAGCTCTGTAATCCTACCAGGGCAAGGTCCCAACTCTGTGGCAGCACTAATAATGTTGTATCTGCTGAGTTTATTACATTTCTGGTATGTTAAACTTAGCTAAAGAAGGAAAAGAGAATAGAAATTTATGTTGGCATCTGCCTGCTGAAAAGATCAGCAGTAGAGCTTAGGCATTGAAGAGTAGAAAGGAATAGAAAATAACCCCAAATTGATATTGCCTGGATTGCTCATTATAATTCAAGAAGCTCCCTCTGGTCTCCTTAAACCTCTCCATAAAAACCCCTACACTGACACATAAAAAGCAACACACCTTATGGCTACAGATGATATTCTAGTACTGTGTTTTACTCCAGAACAGGAAGGAACCAGGGATTGAAGCTTTCTTTGGTATTTAAGCAGGCTTTTAAATCCTAATGGGGTTCTCTGCAGATGGTCTTTTCAAAGATGCAGCTGAACTTGCTTCTTTAAGCTTCTCTGGACACTTCTTTTGGAGTTGGGTATCAGTAGGGAGTCCCCATGTGTATGAACACACCCCGAAGTTATTCTCTGCCCCTCTCAGACATGGTTCCCTTCCTCCTTCAAGGAGAATTAAGGTGCAGAGGAATGAAATTACTGCTCTGGATGACCTAAGGAATCCATGCAGGAGTGGGAATGGACCCCACAGTTCAGAACTCAGTGCACTGCTGTGGATGACTTTGATTAATGATGTGGTTAATGACTTTTCTGGGACATAATTTTTTAAGGTTTTTTTATGGGGCAGCAATGAAATCCAAAAGCAGACCATCCTGAATCAGCTACATGAGTTTTCCTTGAAGGGAAAGGCCTCTGCCATGCACCTGGGTTAATGTCTAGATCTTTTCAACATATGAGACTTGACCTATGATACCGTTTTCAGCCACGGGAGTTTTCCTACCTGAATGAAATAGTACTTTAAAGCTGTACAAAATCACACTTCCTATAAATGGCAGAAATTGCTTCACTGATATGAGAAATAGATAGGTTCAACAAGGGTTCTAATATTTCAGCCCTCTGAAAAGTACATCTTGTCTTTAAGAGAGAATTTATAGCAAATTTGTGATTTAGTCCTCCCACAGCATCATATATAACCAGCTGCACATGGGAAAATTCTCCAAAGGGTGACAAATCTTTTCTTGTGATAACTGGGAAACCTTTAGCTTCTAAGCATTAGAAGCATGGAGAAAAGATCACGCAGAGATTAGCTTGCTGCTGAAAATTTGACACCTCCTTGATATTTGATGCAATTTTTTGCCTGTCACTGGGATGTTTTGGATGTGGAAATAAAAAAATCACTCCACAAGCACTATAAATGGGCATGCAAAAAGGATTTCAGGTGTTGTTGAGTTGGTGTAGCGGGATGTTTCCTGCATAAAGGCAATACATGCAATGCTGCAGATGATCTATGAGAAGAAACAGAGCCTGAAGAGATCTGGAGATAGAAGGCAGGAAGCTTTGGAGGGACAGAAAGGCAGGTATCAAAGCAAGCAGCCTGGGAACAGAGTCCCATGCTGAACAACCCCTTTGCCTGCTTGGCTGGTGCTGTGGGTGCAATCGTGATGTGGTTGTACCGACACTGGCAGGGAACACAGAAAGGCTTGGCGTTCCTCTTCCTTTCCTGGGAAGGGATATCGTGGAAATATGGTAAAAAAATAATGCTGTAGGCAGAAAAGAACAAGATGAATCTTGAAATATTAAAAACATTCTCCTACTGAAATTTTAAAATGCACCATAATTGGAAAAAGAAGAAAACAACCCTCAACTGATCCAATGAATGATTGAAAGGGGTAAAGAACTGCAGAGATACTATTAATTTTCCTTTTATTTTTTAAAAAATATAATTTAAAATTTCATCCATATCTTTAGAATTTCTTACTGAAAAAGAACATCAATAAATCTGATACTGCAAACTTGCTACTTTTAATCATATTAGAATAAAAGCAAGGCTTTGGTTCTTGGGGGAACGGGGACTTCACAGAACCACAGAATGGTTGGGGTTGGAAGGGGCCTCTGGAGTTGCAACCCCCCTGCTCAAACAGAATCATCCAGAGCAGGTTGTCCAGGAACATGTCCAATGGATGATGTCTTCTTCAAGTGCCATGTGAATTGGTATGATGGGGATCAATTCTGACATAAAGGTTTTCATCCCGTTTCTCATTTGTGTGTAAGCTCTGCAGAGACAATGATGTTCTAGATCAGCAGAAGGAACAAGAACGACAAAGTGAGTGAATGAAGTTTTAGGACACGAAAGAAAACACAGATCAGCCTTTAAATTCATTACCTCTGAATTTTCGGCATGTAAAGCAGAGCATGCTAACCCTCAGATAATTTGTTAATTTGTTCTTCTAAGAGCACACAGAACATTTAATACTGCGTCAGCCAGTCCAACATGCTCCATTTACAGCATCAAAGGGACGTGAACTTGAACCTCAGCTGAAACAGAGACCATTCTAGATAGTGCCCCAAGATTAAGCAATGTTTTGAAACCGAGTTCAACGTAAGCCTTCTGTTCTCTGTGGAGCAAGTTATCACTGGTTCTGCAAACAAAAAAGAATATCTTATGTTTCCCAGAGTAAAAAGGGTCTCTGAGAATCCAGCCAAAATCAGAACAGCCTCACTGTATATCATGTTTATTTCAGCTGTATATCTTGGGCTAATGAAGTAATCGCTTTTGCAGTGGGCAAAAGGACAATATTTATACAGTTTCAGGCAACCAAGTATTTATGATGTTACTGTAGATACATACATCTTTTAGAGGCAAAAAAACATACAGCACACTGGATATTTCTTCCCACTTGAAACAAGATGAAAACTGAAGAGGCTGAAGAGCTATTGTATTTAAAATACCATGAAAAGGATTGGTGCTTTTCACATCTATATTTAGCAATGGTAAACATTGCACACAGAGATTTATAAACCTAAAGAGGGTACTGAAACCCTCTTGTGCTCTTGTAAGAAATATGGCAATACCTGTTCTCTCGGTAAGGAAAAAATGCAGCAATTGTTTAACACGAAGCAGGAGACGTAACAGTTCCCCAGGAAACTATCTTGTGGTTAACACAGGTATTAAAAGACAGGTTGAATTCACAAATCCTGTTGGAATCACACAGCGCTCTTCTGCTTTTTTGTTCTAAAGGTCACGATGTGAGTCAAAACTACTTCGCATTCTTACTCAATTTGAAGATCTCTGTTGTCCGAAAATTGTGAGCCAGAGGCTCTTCCAAGGAAGAAAGACACCCAAGCTGCCTACCTCTGACACCTAGCCTGAACCAGATCACCCAAAGTCCTGGACAGTGTGTTCCATTTCGTGTGGTTGTGCATTATCTAGGATGCTCTAACTCCCACAGAGCTCAGAAAGCGGGTGTCCAAACACCTTTGTTCTGCCTGGACGCAGATGAGGCATTTCCTTCCATGTCTGGATCGGTTAAAGAAGAACACAGAATCCTGCAGGTGATTCAGCACTGCCAGGTGTGGTCACTTGTTTCCCACCTGCAAGTATTCAAGTGAACACACAAAAATCTGGACATGCCTCCCAGCACTGCTGTCAAGGTAAAGGAGCTGTTCTGAGTAACAGCGTGAAATAAAATCTTTTACTAAATTTAACCATGCACGTTATTCAGCATTCTGGCTGCCTCACCTTTGCCCGTGTACAGAGGTATGACCAATGTGCCTGGTGACTCATACCAAGAGACAAGAATAGCACCAAGGAATTACTTGAGTGTTTATAGCAGAACTTGCCAGAAAGGTGCCTCGTTCTCAATTTTAGATAAGGCTCCAGCTACAGTTTGTAATATGATATCCAAACACTCTGAAACCTGAAAAACTGTGACTTTATTAAGCTTGTCTCAGCTAAAAGTTGCTATTTCCCTATCTTACATTACCTGAACATCCACACAGGTCTTATATTATTGCAAGACTGTCAGAAATCTCTCAGTGGGAGCAGCAAACGCCAGTGAACTGTGGAAGTGAACCATCCATTTCTAATAGCACACTGAAGGAGTGTGATAACTTGTTGAGTAGCTTATCAGGAAACTTTCTTACACAGTAAATCTCTTTAGTCATTCAAAAATATGGAGAGACTGAAACAGGTCTGGAGAAAACAACTTATGTAATGCAGATCTTCCCAGAACCATCAGATGTTTCAGCAGGGCTTTTTCTCTTTATTGCCAGAGCATTGCTGCAACTCTCCAGAGAAGACTGTGCCCACCAGATCTATGAGCAGTGTAATTGTGAAACAAAGGTACCAGTTCAAATGTTTACCCTTGTTCCCAGTACTAGAACAGCAAGTTTTCTGCAGAGAATATTCTGGTTAGATGCAGAGAAACTTTTATTAGGCTTTAATTTGAAAAACGGTTTAAATTAAGCTAAGTATGGTGGTAATAATCCTCTAAAAAGGCAGTGGACTGAAAATTATTTCATCTGTGAGTGTAAAGCTAGGTTTATTTTTAGGTTGTTTCCTAGGGAGGCAGCACCTGGATCCCTCTTAGAAGGAGAACTACATCCACAGATGAAAAAGAACTATTGAAATCTCCAGAAAAGAATAAAATGTCTGACACTCCTAGAGGTTTCAAAATATATACAATGTGCCCTTCTCTTTTTTTCTTCTTGTGGGTTATTATGAAAAATAAGTCACTTTGAATCAAAATTTATATGATAGAAAATTAGAAGGCTGCTCTGTGACTCAGTATTCACAGGCATCTTCATTGAGGGATCCCTAAGTGCTCTCTACAACTCCCTGGGAGAAGTTTCTAGGAAAGTGGGTGTCAGTCTCTTCTCCATGTAATAAAGAAATGGTATCAAGTTGTTCCAGGAGAGATTTAGATTGGATATTAGGAAAAATTTATTCACAGAAAGAGTTGTTAAGCATTGAAACAGGACGCCCAGGGAAGTGGTAGAGTCACCATCCCTGCGAGTGGGATGTATGGATGTGTCACTGGAGGACATGGGTTAGTGGTGAACATGGGGGTGGTGCTGGGTTGATGTTGGACTTGATGAACTTAGAAGTCTTTCCCAATCTTAACAACTCCATGGTTCTGTGATTTTAACGCCTCCATGCTCCCACAATCTGAGTTGCTCTACGCAAATCTATGTACTGGCAGAAAGACTGCTCAGGCATAACTGCACAGGTTTGTCCCTGTCTGCCAGGTGCAGCTGAGCTCTTCTTTTTCCTTTACCTTTTCTGGCAAGGCCACTGTGGAGCTGCTGCTCCTCGTGACCATTGCATGGCTCCTTTGAGGTGGAAGCAAAGCCTGCTCATCCCTGAATCTGCTGTGGAACCTGTGGTTTCATAACTTAGCAACTTCAAACAGAAACGGGTATGGAACTGCTCTTCTACCTCTGGCAAAGTAAACAGCAAGTGCCTGAGTGTGCTGGGGCTGGGCTGACACAATCGGGTGGTGTGGAAAAAACCAGTCTCCTCTTTGCAGCCTTTCACTTCATTCTTTGATTTCCCAATCCCATCCACATTTCTGTGTTGTCCAACATCTGATCAGTCCGTTAAAAATAATATTTTAGCTTTTGTGGGTAAACATCTCACAGAATATGTTTTTCAGTGCTGTGAAGGATAAGGGCATGGAACAACAGACTCACCATTCCTGACATTTCTATAGTCCTTAGTTACCTCTTGTCTTTCTGTGTTTCTGTCTGAATACTGAGTTTTTCAGTCACTTTAACAAAGCTAGAACTCAACCCCCCATGTGCGTTCCAGTACTTCACCATTTTTAAATGTACAATCTCTTTTCTCTCACTTCTCCTAATTCGATTTTCAGTCACTCCACGAGTGTTGCTGGACCAGCAAAGACCAGAGTCCCCTGTGCAGCTACCACATCCCCAGCTTTCAAACTGCCCCTTGGCCTTGGAGTTCTTACCATCCACATACACGAGGCAGATAAAGGAAAAGAAGTGGACAAATGGTGAGCTCTGCAGTACAGTAGGATCATATATGAACTCAAGTCCCCAGTAGATCCTACTTCTTCCTCTAAAATCCTTTTTACTTTCTTTTCTTTTATGCATCTTGTATCTTGAAAGACTTTATTCAGCTCTGATGTTTTCAGCTGACAGTACTTCCTTTGAGTGTCTTTGCAGTAAACTCAGATGAGTTGAACAAGAGCGAAGACCCAGCCTGAGCTGAGAGAAAACTCTCACCGATGTCTGTGAATCACACAGACATTAATATGCATTTCAAGCTGACCTGGTGCATTTAGCTGCTTCTTAATGAGAAATTTACTGAAATGATGCTGTGTCTGCCTACACAGCCCCCCATGGCAAGGGGCTGATTGCGCTGGGGATCAGGGTGAGCAGCTTTCTGCTGCATTTTGAGATACTTGCCAGCTAAAAAAACAAAAAGAATTGAAAAAGTAAACAAGTTTGGTCTTTTCTTTTTAACGAAAAATTGTTCCATAGAGGAAAAGGAGCAGTGTTGCTGGTCCTCAGAGCACATCTTGCCATGATACTTATTTATCCTTAGCCTGCCTCTCCAGCAACTGTGAAGCAGCAGGTGCCTTTAGATACATCAAGAAGGAAGGCATTTGGTGGCCATGAAGTCATTACATATGGGAAACAAGGCATTACCCAGAGACTGTGCTGTCAGGGCAGCAGTTTGAGCACCACCCCCTTTCCTTATGGTCAAGAGCTGTTTTCACCTCTGAGACTTTGTTGAGTTCACATTCAATCTTAAAGGCTGTCTGTATTACAGAATATTTTACCAAACGTGCACTTGTAGCAGAGGAGCTGAAGGAAGAGCGGGCAGGAAAACCAAACTGCCCTGGCACCTCCTGTCAGCATGGGCAGGCAGCTATGGACGGAGGAGTGAGGGCTGGGCTGACAAGTGGTCCCAGCCAGGTCTAACAGCAACAGACTTGTACCTCCATGGATGATAATTCCACACTCTCCCACTGGCTGCAGCCACCCAATTTCCTCCCTCAGGCCACACCCTGCTGGGGGTGTGAGACGCTGAATTCGCACGTCTGAGCCTTGGTGGCACAGAGGGATGCTGAGTGAGGGCAGACACTCGCCCTGAGTGTGCCAGTGCTTACGAAGGCTGAGGAGGAAGGGAAAAAGAAGAAATCACACTGGGTGCAGTGATCTAGGCTGCCCTCACTTCTGGCTTTCAGCTGGGAGAGCTATAAAACAAGAGCTGGAAAACTTCAGGAGGATGGTGGCTGAGGTATCAGTCAGTCAGCACCTATTTCTGGATCAGATGACTTTTAGGGGACTGTAACTTGTGTTGATTTAGATTTTACCTTACAGCTGAAAAAGCTGACCAAGTCTTTTTTATTAAATGTAAACACATTTTTCTTTGACAGTTTTTCAAATGAAATGTTTCCTCTTGGAAATAGTGAAACATTTTTTATTTTTGATGTTTTCCAAATGAAACTTACCCTTTTGAAAAAGCCTATTTTGCTAAAATTGTATTTAAAACTGAATGTCTCAAAAAAGAACTTTGAATAAACTAAATTCTTCAAAAAAATGTTTAAAGGGGAATGAAACAAAATGTTTGTGTCCCCAAAACATTACTACTTTATTTTGCCCATAATTTGCCTCTAACTTTCTTTTAGAATTGGTATACATTGGGTGCAAAAACTTTGTATTTTACTACAGAGTAAATGACATCAATAATGCTACAGAACATGAGTGGAGGTTAAGCTCTGCAAAGGCTGAGCAGAGACAGATGGCAGCAATCAGCCTTTCCAGAGACTACTGCAAAAGCACACCCTTGCCACTCTTAGATCATTTTGTTTGAGGAAAACAAAGTAAAATGGCTTGGAAAGATGATGTGCTGTGTGTTATTGGCAGTAGGAGCACGCAGGAGGAGATCAGCAATGGAAAATGTTCCTGCAGAAGAGGCTGTGTCGGCTGGGCTCTTTTCTCCTCACAAGCTAAGTGTTAATCAACACAGCCAGTGGTAAGGGCTTGACTTTCTGGGGTTTCATGGAGTTGAAAAACTTATTGTAGTTGTAAGCTGACTTGATAAAGTACACGGGGAGGAGAGGGATGCAAAAAGCTGCGTGTTGTTTTTAGACTTACTAACTTCCATCAGAAGCTTTCTCCCAGATTTAACTGTGTATTTAGGGAGTTAGACCTAAGTAGACTTTGTCTTTTAATTAACTCTCAGCAGCAATAAATAATATGAAGATAAAACTGCCAGTTCAAGGCAGTGGAGTGGACCTGAGCAGGGCCAGGGAAATCCTGAGAGTCAGCCAGGCTGGCTGTGCCATAGCAGTTGGCTTGTGCATGTCACATTTTAGTGAGAACAGTAAGTGATAGACCAGGAGATCTGGGATGGTACTATAATTAATAGCACGTGTTTAAAATTTAAAATTAAGCATGGCCAGTGCCCATTTTGGTTGGAATATAAATGGTTCAAACTGTTTTTCTTAGCAAAAGAATTAAATCACAGTGAGTTGAACAGTTTGTGGTTACTTAACAGTGTGGCTTTCTCCAGCAGAAACCAAAGAAGTCTCTTTTAACTGATGTCTTCTTTCCAGAGAATAGTGTGCACTCTCCTAACTCTTGGATCACAGACAGGACCAAACCAGACCACCAAGCAGCGTGGATTTTGCTGGTGGGTCCTACAAAAGCAGACTCAAATCTAGATCTATAAATTCAGGAATAGGTTCCACCTCTGTAATTTGTCAGGTTCAAGCAATTTGAGAGTGCACAAGCTCCAAAGTTGGTGAAATCCCATTATTTTCTCTAAAAAGGCTTAACAGGAACCTGGAATTTAAACACTGCTCTATATATACAGAGTAATGCAAGAGTAATGCAAACAGATTTTAGGAAGAGGTGTCAGATTGATCCTGACTTCTTAATCCTTATATTGAACTTCTTTTCAATTTGCTTTCTGCAATGAAAGAGAAGAAATGGGAAAAGCCCTTCTTCTGATTTGAGAACTTCTTTAGAACATAAATGGGGGTATAAATGGGGAAATGGGCACAAGTTCATCCTTGCCTCATTTCTGACATAAATAGTCTGTTCTGCAGATGCTCATCAACAGGCTACATCTTCTGAAATACAATGTCTTCTTTATGCCCCAAATTTCTATTTAGCAATAAGAAATACAAGGCAGTGTACTAAATCAACAGTGGTATCCCATGGTCACTGAAGGGTATGAGCAGTCCTTTCCCTCTCTTTCTGAATATGTGGAAAACAGCAAGCAGGTCGAGACAGGCACTTTCCCCCCGGATCTCCAGCTGTTTCATGAAATAGTCTATCGAAGGGTTGTCAAAAGGGCACTTTTCTTTCTGGGTCCTAAGTCACTGCTGGTGACCAACTGTTCCCAGATTTACTTTATAACCTGCCTCCAGCTTAAAAAGGAAAAAAAAAAACCCAGCTTTTTTTTTTTTACATACATGTTCCTAGGCTATTGCTTGCTTTAAAAAAAATTAATTTATATGTTTAATATTAGCACACCATTAATTAAATCATGGATACAGAGCTGCATTTTCCAGCCCTGGTGTTCAGGCAGGAGCTTCCGTGATCCCATGGATTCTTGGGTGGCTCTCGGCACTTCCCTGGATTGGAGGGAGCCGCAGGGGGAGGGTGGGACTGGCAAGGAGCGCCACAAATTCCTGCACTGGCAAGGCAGGAGAAAGGCAGCGGCAGGAACAGCCCTTCAGAAATCAGGTTAATTTGTCACTTGAGGTCGAGCTGGAGTATCACTTGCTTTCAGCCTCAGGCTTTAGAAATGTTATTGCTGGTTATATATATTTTTTTTTTCTTGTCAGACAGAAATGGTGAAAAAAAAATGGATGATGATCTGATGAAATCTTCAGCTTTGATAACACAGACCCCCACCTTAAACAGAGCAGGTAGGAGCAGAAAACCCCATACATCTGTGGCCAGCACAGTACCCACACACAAAGAGGAGCTTTATTAGGCTTCAGCATCCATGCCTGGCTGAGATGGAGTGGACAGTTCATGTTTCCCAAGTTTTATTTCTTCCTGGCAGAGCTGGAGAAATGCCCTATCAAACACCCAGTCACTTCAGTGTTTCTATCTAGATAGGGCTTGGGGAGAAGGAACCCTCTGCTTTATATTCAGGCTTTCTTTGCAACACAAAAGGATGCAAATAATTACTTCAGCCAGACTCTTCAGAAGCTGACTGAGCTACTGGAGAAACATTGGTAGGGAAGTATCACTTCATCCAACATGCACACCAGAAACGCAAATTGCCAAATAAAAAAAGGAACAAAGAGATTGCAGAACTCTTGCCTAATTAACACAAATATGTGTGGTTTATCAGGGTGTTTAGATGTAAAGAACAGTAAACAGGAATAAGACCTGGCTTTTCAAAAGGATTTAATTCAGCCTGTAATGGTTTGCAGACATATTCAGAAAATCTCCAGATAATTAAGCCTGTCTCTGGCATACCAAAGCAAAATGTTTACATCTTTTTCCCTTTAAAATCACATTAGCTGGAATGCTTCCATTGATAGCAGAAGGATGAAGCTCAGAGGTAAGAAATAATTTGTGCAAGACATCACAGTTATGTGATGACAGACCAGTAATGGCCTTTTCCATTCATTTCTGTGAAATTCATCCTCTTCCTTGGACAGACTGCCACGGGACCATCAGGCAGTTTTCAGCACGTGCATCACCCAGCCCTGCTGAAGCAGCAATCTGGGCTAAGAAGGGGCAGCAGCACCTCAGATGGACGCTCAAAGAGCAGCCCAAATGAAAAAGTACTGGCAGATCGCTGCTCTCTCCCTCTGCCTCCTCAAAGCCCTCTAAATGTATTGTCACTTCCATTACTACTGAAAAGAAAACACACGGGACTTTCCTGCTTATGGAAAATTAATGTATTCCCATCTATCACAAGCCAAGCCAAAATTAGCAAGAACTTCATTTAATACCATGCTGAGAGGGTTTTATTCACTGAGTCTCCTTGACTCAAGACATACTGCTGCCTTGGAGCAGAACTCCCACACATCCTGGTTTATTACCAAAGCTCACATTTTATAGGCAATTCTTAATCCTCATGTTATTTTGTTACTCAGACGAATTTATCTAAATCCATCTGCAAATTCTTGCAAATACAGACTGTGCTGTTTGAGGATGGAGGAGTCTGGGGCTCTCTGCAGAAGGGAATACAAAAATCATGGGTTTTATTTCCTTAGAAGTTTCAGGCCAGGAAACTCATTAGGCTGCTTGAAAACTCCCTTTGCTGCATTCATGGAGGTAAAGTCTGGCAAAATAAGGTCTATGAACCCCACACCAGGCTAATTCTCATGACAGGATTTGCTCTAAATTTATTTAAGAAAGGAACTCCTGATCTTTCTTCCCTACTGCCACTTTTCAATTCTGGAAGGAAACAGTCGGAATTCTTTATAACTCAATTTTATTCTATCTAAAATGATAGATCAATATGCATCTTTACCCTGTACATTGACCTCCTCAGATGCAGAGCATGTGATTTAGATCTTCCTTTGATGTATGTGTTGACTTCTGGCTGGTTTTCTCAGTTTACCACAGCTGAGGATCTGTCCAAAGAAGTGTCAAAGTTTTTCATAATAGTTCTTCCTTCACCAGCAATACATAATTTAGGCATGTCCTTCTGTTGTGCCTTAAAAAGGTCAAAAATTCTATGCTCCATTGATTCAGAAGGATGCAGGAAGGGGATGTTAAAAACAGATTTGATTTGCTAGTGTGAGTTTAAAAACTACCTAGAATTTCTTTGGGGTCTATCAGAAAGGTTGAAAACTCTGTCAAAGCTTATACAGATACTTTAAGTGGAGCATTTTCCGACATACAGATAAATAAATAAACACACAGTGGAGAAAAAGAGAACTAAACCATTGCTTCACATATTTTTCAATGTCAACCTGCAGAAGCTGCTCTGAAATTAATGGATTTGCACCTGCATGGTTGAAAGCAGAATCTAACTCTCAATCTATAATTTAAAGGGGGATTACACTGGTATCTTGCTATTTTCCACATTTTGGATTGCTCTAAAGTGCGTTCTGAATCTTTAATGTGCATCATTGATTCATGGAAAAGGCATCGTCATTAAACTCATTTGTTTCAGACAATTGTGTTCACCTGGAAGTTTTTATTCTTTATATTCAGTCGAAAGAATAGAAAAGAAAAAGAGGAGAGAGTTTCTGGAAAAATCAGGGCCTTGCCTTTAGCCATCACTTAATTCTAGTGTGGAACTAAACCATCAACTTTCCATCTCAGGCTTGTTCCACACTGAAGTTGTGGAACAATGAGAGGAAGAAGGTGTGGGGAAAATATGGATCTATATTGCAGATACTGTCTTGTAAAGATGTTCAAAACCAGTTAAGACATGGGTTTGTGTATAGACTATTAAAATCTGCAGAGAGGAATCTCAGCTCTAAGCAAATGACAATGCTCTGGGCTTGCAAATGCTCTGAGAATTATTTCTAGGCTTACATGAAAGTAAACATCATTAATTTTCAAATGTGAGACACAGAGGTTAATCAAATGATCCAGCTTTTAATTTTTCTCTTTTAAATCTCTGTGCAGTGCTTGTGATTTGCTATTTCATCTCTAATAGTCTGCCCACTGGGAATTGCTGTTGTGCAATGGGAGGTTGAGTTCTCATTTTCAAACTGGGGTCACCAAATATGTACACAGAAAAAAAGCTGTGAAAGGAGAAATAATCCATTTGGTGCTGCTGCAGGTTTCCCACTCAGACTCTATAGAGATGGACCACGAATAAAAATAGCAGGTAATAACTAGTCTGGACTTTTTAGAGTAAAGAAGGGAGAAAGATCATGAGTGTTTGAACTTCTAAAGCCTTAGGCTGAATTGTGATGAACTAGAAAAAATTGAACCAAGTTTAGTTGCAGTGTGAAGGAGAAAGAGGAAGCTCTCTCTCCTCTTAAAAAACTCTACTTGCTATTGTCTGTTTTGTTGTTGTTTATAGAGGTGCATCTTAGTAAAAAAATCTCATTTTCATCACCCTCTATGACTGCCACAAAGGGTAGCGTTTTCCTCATGTGGATTCACACATTTCTGATAAAAAGACTGATATGGCAAAAACATGGAGTCAGCTCCTAATTAGTAGATTACCCTTAACTCCTTCATTTCCTGCATGTTGTCCAGCGATGGTAACAGGGGTTGCTCCTTCAGATGAATCAGCCATCCCCTTAAACACACAGACAGGAGCCAAGGAGCCCTGGAGTGGGCACAGGCTGGATGCTCTCCCAGGAAAACAAAAGCTCACTCTAGAAAGTGATGGCTTTAAGATGGAAAACCCAGGCAGTGGGTCTGTCCCACTTCCTAAATGAATGTCGGTTTAGCTCTTATAACTGCTGGTATTCTGGAATGCCACTCCAACCTCCCACCTACGTGGACCATCCGCCTGCTCTTGCTGGAGCCTCGGTGAGCGCTGGGCCACCCCCAGGGACATGGAACAACCTCACAGGTGGAGCACACCAGCTCCAGGCGGTCAAGAGATTGGGGGAAAAAGTATTTTACTCTAGAGCAATCAATACACACAGGGCAGGAATCCTGTGTGTAAACAGGCTCCTGGATGCAGCTCTGTGGACGAGCAGATGGGAAGAGCAAACAGCCCCTGACACTGCTAATGAGTCACTCCGGGCTGGGAGAAGGACAGGGGTTTCGTGGAGCTGCTGTTTCACAGCTACCCTACAGAAGATAAGATCTGCATTAAGCTACATTTCTTTTGTCCCATGAGTCAGGGGGGAAAAAAAGTGCTACAATAAAAGGAAGGGCTGGAAAGGAGATAAGGATTCCATTCTGAGTTCTGTTAAAACCTTTCTTTTTGTGAGGCAGTTATTTTCTCCCTCCATAGCTCAGTGCCCGAGGTACATCCCTCTGAGACAGCTATACCCATGATACAGCTGGAGTTTGATGCATTAGTATTTGGAGAAATATTTAAATAGATATGAAGGACACATCTGCATTTAAACGAAGACATATGCACACCATTACTGCATTGATTATTATTTTTGTACACAGAAAGAATAGTATTTGTCCTATTTTGTTTAGTGGGGCTATTCTGGATTTTCACTGTAATAAATAAGATTGAGATTCCATCTTGATTAAGAAATGACTGTGAGAATGAAAGGATAGGGCATCTCATTCTCATTCACTTAATATAGAGATATAAGATATGCCAATAATAATAATAATAGTAATAATAATAATAACAATATCACTTGCAGGAAGCAGTTCAAATGCATGATTCTGGGAGATTCAAACTTCCCTTTGTAGCCATATGAAATATAGGGTGTAATTCTTTACTGGTTTTATTAGGAACAAAATGTCTGTAGAGGTGGTGTTGGTGTTCATGTGTAGAACTGAAGGTCAAGCCTTAAGGCTGAATTTAAGAAAGCCAACTTCAGCTTGGTTTCTGCTTCCTTAGAAAGCTACCTGAGCTTATTTTTCCTCCCAAGAAGAGTTGTAAAGTTTTGATTTTTGGTTTGCTTGTTTCTGCTTCCCATACTGACATTGAAGGAAATTTGAGAAGAAACCATGGCAAGTTCAAGAAGAGAGGTAAATTCTGCTGTTTGGGCTGGAGAACCATGGATTCTTTGGAATTGCTAGCAACAAGCCAGCAAATCCAGAAGCCAGAGAAAGGGCAGAAGTTTTACAATTTCCAAGCAGCTCTGACTATCCCTGGTAGTCAGTTCTCAATCAGCTGAGGATGGAGAATAGAATAACTCGAGTTCCCTTTTGCCATTCCAGGCACGTCTCAAGATGGTCATGACCCACAAGTAAAGTGAAGATGTAATATTCCAAATGTTATGAGCAAATATCACATAGAGCTTTTTAAAGCACTGGTATCATCACTACGGGGTCCAGGTGAAAAAGGAAAGGGAACAAACTGTCTATATGAAAACCACCTTGGTAATTCTAAACAATGCACTATTAACTTTGAAGTGAAGTGACTCCTAAAACGTGCACTGGTAAAACTTAAATCTTCAAAATATGCTGCGTTATTCAGTGTTTGAAGTAAGACCTGCCTGGAGAAAAACTAATTTCACTGGTGCCAGAACTCAGCAATAGAAATGAAGTAGATGTCCCTGCATTGATCAGGAACATATGCTTTTGTACCTTATCTAATGCTTTGTTTAGCTTCATTTGAGCAAAGTGAATTTCCACATTACATTCATTTCCATGCACCTCAGAAACAAAATCATTTACATTTAAAACCATGTTCCCATGACAGAAAGAAAGAAATCTGTAAGTTTAATAGAAAATGTCTCCAGCGTCTAGAATATTTAAATAAAATGGCTACATTAGAGAAGTTAGTAAGGTGGTGCTTTCCTGTGCTCCTTGTAATGGAAAGTACATTTTTAAGATGAAAAAAAGTAGAAGGTAAAAAAAAAGGCACAGAGAGAAATAGAAAGCCAAATAGTCATTTAAAAAAAAATCTGTAACTGAGCTGGCAAAGCTACATGCCAAGTTTCAGCTAAAGACATTGAATTTCAGCTGACTGGTTCATCTAATTTACTGCTTTGTTTTGGACATCAGGTTAAAATGCTTCAAGGGAAAGCTGGGCCAGTACAGCTGTGTCCTGAGTTTTCCAAGTGTGATGAGCTCAGCTTGGAGAAGGAACAGAGGATTTGACCTTACTGTGCACAATTTGGGTTCGCAATTTTCTTTCTTCCTTATTATTTCTAAAAGGGTTATTAAACCATGTATCTTATCAAGAGAATATGTTTTCAGGGCAAAGATTTAAAAGCTCGAGGAGGACTTCAGAGAACACTGAAGATCAAGAAAAAAAGGACTTGTGCTTAAGGGTGAAATTCAGATTGTCACTCAGGTGCTGTGTAAGTCTGGCCTTGGACAGCAACAAGATTGCCTGCACCCCCAGTGCCCAGGCAGAGGAATTTAAACACCATCTCCCTGTTTGACTGCAGAAATCTCTCCATTTTTATTTAGGCACCCACACGTGCTTGTGAGGGCCATGGTACTGAGGTGCTGGAGCTCCCCTTCTCCTGGGACAGCAGCACTGGCCCAACAGCCCAGCCCTGCCTGAGGGGAGGGTCCCACGCAGGTACCATTGGCCTGTCCTACAAATGCACGGAGATTTGGTTTATGCATTTTGTTTAGGTATTCTCGATCATTCGCAGGTGTAGATAGCAGTTATGACATGAGTCATCTCCACAGTCCAGGGATTACTGGCCCCAAAATGGGGTGCATGAAAGAATAACTCATGCAATTGGGTCTCATTGGAGGTCAGCTTTAAGCACATGCCTTGCATCTAACCTAACATCATTACATTCATTATTCCATTGTCAAATGATACTCCAATACAAGGCTCTGCCCTTCTGCAGCCACTAAAAAGCTCTAAAAATAGGGGTATGATCTCTAGATCCCAGTTTAGACAGCTACTTTACCTCTACCTATATTTCTGGGTGCTGGTATAGCAGGCAGCAATACATCTTACAGTTGTTGTGTGTGTCGTGTTCCTGTATGATGTGCCATAGGATTGTTCCCATATGATAAGGTGGTTCATTCATACACTGGTCTGTATTTGTACAGCCCTTAAGTGACCTCTCAGAGGAAGGGTTCTACATAAACTGACGTACATGTTAAGAACTCCCTTCCACAAAGCCTTGTCTCAGTCAGCTCTATTGAAAGTTGAGCTTTCAAGTTCACATTTGCCTCTATTGGTGTCATACCTCACCTTCCAGATGCCAACAGTAGGAGGGACACCTGACAGATGGACAAAAATTTCCTGTCCCATTTTGCTGTAGATTAGAAACGTTTCCCCCACTGTGCAGCGTGTCTCGAATGGAAATCAGAAGCCCAGGCTCTTGCCTCTCTGCTGCTCATTCCCCGTCACAGTAGCCAAGATTTTCAGCTTCCAATGGCATGCCCAAGCCATAATAGGCTGCAAGGACCTTGCTGCTCCAGTGATTCCTCTTTGCTGCTCTGGGTTGATCGTTGTGTCCTCGGTCCCACTCCAAGAGCAGAGCACAAAGGCAAATGAAGTTGCTCATCCAATTATATTGGCTGTGGGCATATGTCCTTAAGTGATAAACAGAAAAACCCAGCTAAAATGTTTTGGAATGCTGCAGCATGACTGAAGCACTCAGCCCCAAGAATTTCTAGTAACCAAACAGCAAATGATGCTGCAGATGATGACTTAGATGAGCTGGCAGAACAGCCTAAGGTCTGTACACACTGTTGCCTAGCCACGTTTTTAAATCATTCCAGTTACCAAAATAGTCTGGAAAGTCTGCTCTGTCTTTCACCTTCCCAACATAAATAAAGTAATGAAAATGTTGGCTGGATTTAGTTTGTGTATCTTTGCTTTCTGCACATTCTTTCTGGTTTGGGATAGAGGGACAGTCCTCTCATCCATAGAACAGCCCCCGGTTGTGGCAGCAGCTATTCAAGATTAACCAAATCTGGGGATGAAATGTACTGCATAAAAATGTCTGTTATTGTCTCTTCAGCACTATGCTTTAGCTCAGTCCTGGAAGGACCTGCTGAAAGGCACTTTCCTTTCCCAATTTCCTCAGTATTTCATCTCTCTGCAGTCAGCCTGATGCCAGTTAGCTAGGATGATATATTCCTGGAGCCTGGTTGTGTGATCACTGAGAACAGACTGCCACAACCAGTAATAGGTATTATGTAAGTATGAAGTGGACAATGCTTGTTTGCTCCCTACTTGGAAACCTTCTGGCCAACAAAAGTTCTGGTTTTTGAATAAGCAGAGTTTTGGTAGATGTAACCTGAGTGAGAATGAAACCTGTATGAATGAAACTCACAATACTATGGACCTCTTCCAACTCGAAATATTCCTATATTCAGTGAGTGATTCTGTCCTCCCAAATGCCACACACACTCTCAGAAGTCTTGGTTTTACTGTTCGTGGATGTTGTTGCATATGTGCAAACTTTGCTTGTGGTCTTTCATTCAGGAATTGCAAATGTGGTGATTTAATCAATTCCTGAATGTCATGCCCAGTATATATTTTCCCACAGTTTCAATATAAGTCTTTCATAGCTGGATGATTTATTTGCTCCTTTTGTCTGTTGTATAATTTTATCAGTGTCACTTGTTGAAGAAGAAAAGCAGCAAAGGTCAGGCTTTAGCTGGAAAGCAATACAGAGTTTTGAGGCACTTGCCATTGTTAGGGGAAGTCATATCAAAAGAGAGAGGGAAATGAAAATAACTTTTGGATTCCAAGGTGTCTAGAATTTGCAATTCCATTCAGGTGACTTTGCTTCTGTCATTCCTGCCACCTTGAAGCTGTGGTTTTCTAGTCCACAGCAAACACAAAGTAATCTAAGTTACTGTGGCCTTCACTGAAATAACACAGGCCACAAAGCATCCTACTGATCTTTTTAAGTTGCTGTAACTTGACTCAAGGCGTAAGAATATTTCTTTTTTCAAAATGCTGCCCTGATGTTCTAAGGGCTCTGGTTAAAGCTGGATCCCTGTGACACCGAGTCAGAGATGTTCTCAACACGCACCAAGGCTCCTATGTCACATTCATCACTTCAGTGAGGTGTAGAGGGACACCAAGATCCTCATTGGGGTGGTGATTTCCAGCAGCCCCTGGTGGTTTGGTGCTCACTGGAAAACATTTCATTACTGTCAGTGCCCTTTAGTTCAAGTCTGAGCTTCCAAAGATCCCCCATAAACTGCTGCCTTATGGATGTGAAAAAATGCAGCCATATCCATTCTGGAAAATATTTTCCTGGCTGTCTAAGCAGATTTAAGAAGATCACTGACAATAAATCTCCAGTATTTCCTTTGTGTATAAGGTGATATCCCCATTTCCCATTTTCCCTGATACATTTTGTTCTGTAATTTATACCCCATGCAGAAGCAAAGCTTTTTAAAATACAGAAGACCTGACAATGCTCAGCTGTTATAGAGGGTTTGCAGTTAAATTGTTGCCTCAGTTTATAGATACCAGAAGATGAACAACCATCCTCTGTAAATTAGACCCTTTGAGGAAACATTAAGTCGGGAATCCCAGAACTAAGTGCTTAAGTGCTTAAGCCACTTAAAAATATTTAGACCAGAGAGCTCACCTGACAATCTGGGAGCACTAAAGTGCTCACAGGATTTGCATAGATGAAAGACTTTATGGTAGACTAACACTGCATTGCCAGATTCCTGCTTGATACGTAATTTAATTTTGAACTTAAAGCTGCTTAGGTTATTTGATTTTTTTTATTGTGTTTATTGAGGATATGCTCTGTGAAAATGTTCATAGATTTTAAAATCAAAGGAAAAGAAGGATTCCAGGAGATTAAAGATGAGAGCGTGTTAACCCCTGAGATTTAGAATGACAGAGCATTGTACAGCAGACAATATCTTGCTTACAGGATAGAGGATGTGTACTACCAAGTTGGCATGCATAAAAAATCTGACAATCAGCATTAACCACCTGGCCATACCACTGAAAGAATCTGTTTTAAGAAGTTGTGTAAATAAACTTTGATAGTTTGCATAATAACATGTCCTTATCATCTCTGAAGCTGATGAGTTCAAACAGCAGGACACAGAGATTAGCAACAGGAGCCTTTCTTTGGAAGTGAGATTCAAATTCATCTGTTCTTTGAACAGACTGGAACATTTTTTGCCATGATGAGAAGCTCTCATAACACATTATAGATTTTTTTTTTCCTTTTCTACATGCTTATTTTGTAGGATAAATGGTACCTACATGCTTTATTCAGGGCTTTTAATTCCTTTTTCACACTTCAGAAGGTTTTCATTAACAACACAGAAAATTCAGTGCAACCTTTTAAATATCAGGCTAAGGGGAAAAAAAATCTAGGAAATGCTTTTTATGTCAGGGCTATTTAAATATAATCACATATCTGTCATCATAAAGGCCTGTTTATAACAGGCTGTCAGTTCTCTTGGAGAGGGGGTGATCTGCAGTCAAAGGTTTTAAATAAGGAAGTGCAGCATATTTAAAAAGTCTATAATGGGCATCCAAGGGAGAATATAGATATTCTGGGGCAGAGGAAAGACAAGCATAGTAGAAAGTATTATATTAGTAAGGCAGTGCCAACAAGAACAGTGATTATTTATGGTTGAGGGGGTCAGGAAACTGATATATAATCACAGAGGACTGAGTACTCATATCTCCCACTGCTGTAAAGGACAAGACCTGACTTGGGCTCTGTTGTGTTTTATGACAGCTTTGGTCATGCAGCCTTACATTCTTGACTAGAATATTAATCGCATTGGCTATAGTTTTGGGGATTTTTAATCTTGAAAGGTAGATGTGTGACTCTCTTCAGACTATAAAATAAATAAACCAAAGTTAGGGAATCTGGAAAAAAAAAATTAAGATCCTAAGGTAATATCTTAATTTTTGTTGCTGAATTTTATGGGTCTTAGATGCTTATTTCCCAAGTTAATGTCATGTCCTAGGTGCTTTACACTTCAAATCTCTCCATTTTACGGAATAGGGAAAATAGCACATTGTTCTTTCCAATATTTTCCTTGGATACTGTATTACCTTAGAAAAATCAACTAGGGGCAGGTGTGAAAGAGTTAAAAAGGCAGATTTTAGTGAAGAGCTGAGCTCAGGATTCCACACATAGTGGAAAGAGTCTTTGCAAGTTAGTTCTAATAAAACATCAGAATACAAGGTTAGAATATCAGACAGGAATTCTTCAGGATTAAGGGTAAAAACAAACTAGGCCAGGCCAGAAGATTTATGTATGATTGCAGAACTTCCCCCAAAAAAGGCTTCCTGACCATCCATCTGTCTGGGTGGTTACACTGCAGCTGGAATGCTCCGTGATTCCTCACTGGCACGGAGGGATCACACAACTCCATCTCAGGGCAAGGCTTTCCTCTCATTGACCAGGAGACATCAAAGCTGGCAGGTTGCTGCTCTCAGTTACAAATGCCTGTCCTTACCTCCTGCCTGGGCTGCAGCTCTGCAATCCTGAAGGTGAAATCATCATTTATTCCATGAACGGCAGCAAAGCCCCGGCGGTGACAGCAGCAAATGAGAGGTCACCGCATCTTGCTTCTCCGCCGAGACAGGCTTCCCATGGAAAAGTGCCACCTACCTGGTGCTAACAGGACTTGGGGTACTGCCTTTTCTCAGAACAAACAATCTGTGGTCCAAACTGCCAAAAGCCTCTCCCTGCCAGAGGGAGCTGAGAGCTTCCACTTCACCCTGTATCACTCTGCTGGAGCAGAGGGAGCACATGTAGCAAAGGATGTGATGGGAAGCAGCTTCTGATGGTGAGTGTGGAGAAGTATGGAAAGGACAGTTTACACAGAAGAGAAGCTGTGTGTCTGAGGAGAATTGAATCCTTCTGCCGCAATCCTAATCCTTCAAATTAAATCCAAGAAACTGTTCATGCTTTTCCAGATGCTCAGTGCCAGGAAGTCAGGTAGGTGTTGAGAAAGAACATTGATCAGTCACTTGGATCTCCTCATAAGGGTATCAACCAGCAGTTCAGGGGACAGCCTGGTGGCTTTTCCAAAGCCATGGACTGTGCTTCTATGGGAGTTAGCCACAAAACTCACCTCCTAAAGACACTGCAAATGTGCCCCTTGTGACAGCCCACAATGGGAAGGCCCATCCCTTCCCTCACATGTGTGGGATCTGCTGTGTTTTGGTGGAAGTCAGAGGTCACAGTGCAGGATCAAACCCCATGTCCGACTCTCTTGTGTTTTTTATCTGCTTCTGCCAATTGTCTCCTCATCCACTAGAGGAGAAAAAAAGCCAATGAATATCATGAAGGCAGATGCATCTCTAGCCAACTTCAACATTTTTTCAGCATGTGATTAAACATCCCTATAAAAAGCATGATAAAATCTTTGGATCCTCTAGGATTTGAACCTGGACAGACATCCAGCTCAGCTGAACTCCATGTGCCCTTCTGGAATTCAGTTCAGGAAAGTTTTTTAAATTTATTTGCTTATACATTGATGAAGCTTCAGTGGGACAAGCAATGGGAGATTTGTCTACAAACAAGTAAGCAAAATCAAGACATTGGAATGATGGAAGTAGAAATTCAAATTTTGTACAAGTCATCCATTTTATTCTTCTGGCTTTCAAATCAATTTTAAAAGCTGTTTTGCTAAGATTAAGCACTGCCAGGGAAATAAATCTGTCATACCAGCTGTTATTATCATTTACATCACCCCAGTTCTCAGGAAAAACTCGGTGGCATTGGGTGCTGTGCAAACACATAGGGAGAAGAAAGTCTCATGTCCGTGAAGAGCTTACACTGAGATCTTACAACTGCTGGACACCACCAGGCAACAAATGGCACAGCACAGCCAACAGCCAGAGTCTGACAGCAAACAATGAGATATTGTTGGTTTAGGAATGAGTGATCTTAGTCCAGAGAGCCTAAGTGTTGATGACATTTCAGCGTTATAAGAAAGGCTTTGCAGTGTTGATGAGGAAATCCTTTTGAAAAATTAAGGGAAGCCTCAGAGCATAGCTGTGCAATATTTGCAAGAATAATAGTGGATGATGATGCAGAAAAATAAAAACCTCCAGAGGCTGGAGTTGGTATCTTGAAAATTAATACAATCTCACAAATAGGAAATGACGAGGCGAGGAGACAGTGAAATATGTGAAGGTGAAGCATGTGACTGATACCAGTGAGCAGGAAGAGCTTGCATTTGGGTTCTAGAAAGTCATGTTTCAGTCACAGCCCTTGAGGCTATGAAACCAACACCTGACAGAGCCACATTTTGGATAGGTAAGACCAGGGCAAGATTCTGTAACTAACAGAGTGTTTGTAGAAACTGAGACATGAGGTAGAAAACCTCAAACAAGTGTTTAGATTAGAGAGAGCAGAGGAACGGTGAAAAAAATACCTGCAAAAATTCAGACACTGTCCAAATGCAAGGACCCAATGAGATGCTGAAACTCAATAAATGCTGGACTTCTAAGGCTTGTCTATAATCAGCAGGATTGCTTGAAAAAGGAGAGCATGGGGATGACATGGGGGCAGCCACATTAGTGGGATGTAGTATTGAAGTGAAATAGAGGAAGCAGGACCTCTTGCTGATAACACATCTCATGAGAGTAAAAAGAGTAAAAAGAGAGTAAAAAGAAAAGGGAAAGGGATAGGATTTTTTTTTCCAATACAAGAGAAACCAAATCACTTTCCCTTCAAGAGAAAGGGGCTACAAGCAGAGAGTCACTGGGCTGCAAGCTTTGGGAGAACTAATTACAGAGATGAATGTCGAGTGAAAAGGATTATGTGACCGTCATTAAGAAAAAACTCAGCAGAGATTAGTGAGAGGACACCTTTCTCTGGGATGTATCATTGCTTACAGTAGTCCTCATATTGTTAAGGTGGCAAGTCAAAACTACTTTGGAATAACTCAATTTCTCTTTCTGAAAATTTCTTTGCTTGACTGCAAACATTTCTGAGTTTAAAACATACAATTTTTCCAAAGTTAACTTGTTGGGATTTTTTGCAAGCAGCAAATTATCTCTTTCCTGGGAGCACTTTAATTGTAAATATAACTTTCCTGTGAGACTGTGAGAAGCTTGAGCATAGATTAAATCCTGGTAATTTTTTGCTTGTCACTGTACAAGGTGCTCCATAAGCTTTCTGCATATTAGGAGAAGGTGGAAAACAATCATTTTGACAGGTTCATCTGGGCTAGGCTGTTCTTGGAAAACAGATGCATGCCTGCTGTCAGGTGCCTGCAGCAAGGTAGTGCCTCTTGCTGTCAAGAAAAAAACTGTGATATGCAGAGTTCCAGAGGGTGTCACAGTGATCAGGCTACCATTGTGAAAGCAGGAAAGTCCCTGTATCAAGTGTACAACAAAAACACAATCTTGTGCTACAGGTGATACACTCAATAGACCAGAAACAGGTCTCAAAGTTGCTGAGACCTCCATCCACTAACACTTAAAAATACATATTTTTTAAAATCAGCAAGCTTGCTATATATTGAAAAAAAGATGCTTACACTTCTATATAAAATATACCATCCATCCTATTTCACTTCTCTTGGCTAAGTTCTGTATTTTTTCTGTATTTCATGTACTTCCGTGTAATCTAAGCCTCCTGTAAAGAGAATCGTTCTGTTCAGCATCCTCAAGTAAATAAAAATTTTAATCCCCTGCTAGTTTAAATTCATAACTAATCCTGTTATGATTCAGTAAATGTTTCATTTTACACTTAGCAGTGGATTTGTGAGGCAAATTTTTGTCACTCTCTGCTAGAGACTCCATTACACCCTCCGCGTCTTCCTCGTAAGGTCTCAGAAGTTCTGCCACATGCACGTCTGATTTGAGTCTGTGATAACAGCAGCACTTTATAGCACTTCCACTAAGAGCATGGCAAAAAATGCAAATCAAATCCATCTTCTTCACTCAGCTGCATAAAGGAAAGAAAAATTTAACTGATGGGTTTCTCAGTAGCCCCCAGCAAGTCTCCTTTGCATGTAACTGCCACTTAGGCACTGATGCTCCTACGCACTGCTCGGTGCATTTCAATTTTACATTCTCTCCTATGGTTCCACTTGCTGGGTGTATTAAGATTCTGAAAAAATGGTTACATCTCATTCTTGGTGATCTCTGTGTCTCAGTATCAACCCCAGATAACTTGGAAAACATCACAGCTTTAGTCAGGTGTCTCAGTGTGCACAGGGAGGGTGAGGGAAGGTGCACAGACCTTGATGCAATGACTGCTTGAGCTTGCCGCTGACACACATTAATGCTTTCATTAATGATAAATCATTCTATCAATAAGAACATCATTAAACTGCTGACTCTGCTTTGCTCTGACTAAAACGTCTCACTTACGTGCTGTCATCTCAGACACAGGGTTCACTTCACTATGGAAGCCATGTCCTTTCCCAAGCCCTGCTTTCTAAAGTAGATACTAAAGCTGATGTGCTGCCTTCTTGGTAGAAAATAAAGATGGTGTTAGAACAACTTTTTAGTTCTCAAGGAAAATAACTGCAATGATAGCTTCAAAAATAACATTGCAGTTCCATGGTGAATGAATTTCAAAAGTTATACAGCACAAGGGTAAGTTTGACTAAGTATTTAAACAACATTTTCATTAACATCTAATGACTCCTTAATATTGCAGCTTTGTTCAGTGTTTGGAAAATATACCCACAATTTACAGCCTGAGCTCTTGCTAGGAGCTCTGAGCACTGGCATTCCCATATACTCTGCTTAAGGGAATGTGTGAGATAGTCAAATTATGGAGAGATTTAACTAAGGGTTATAACTTGCTAATGCTTTTCCAAAAAAAGAAAGAAACCGCTGTAGTAATGCTTTAGAAAATTACTCTTTTACAGTCAAAGGCTGAAATCTACACCTCTGCTTTGATTTCTGTGCTTAATGCAGAGGGCAAAGGAGAACAAACCCATTCTTGAAAGCCCAGTTACAGCAAGGGTGGAACTTTGCTACGCACACTGGCACATAAAATAGCCATCAGGTATTGTTTTCAGTTTCTGGTGGGACTGTGTGCACAGAATACCAGGGTGACAGGCAGAAAAGATAAAATTCAGATGAGGCAGCAGGGTCATGATTTTGAACAGCCACAGGAAACTACTTCAGATGGGAAGGACAGGGCAGGGAGAGGAGCCGTTTAAAGCCCCATTTACCCAATCTCCGGATAAGTTCCTCTTGGCAGGAGATTGCAGAATCCCTTGCAATAACAAGAAAATATCTTGGCCCTGTTAGGGATTTTAACATGAAAGGCTCCTTTCCCTTGCTTTCAGAAACAAGCTAATTAATAGTTTCCTAGAGCAGTGACTTTGTGACCACAGAAATCTGTGCCGGGCAGTGCCTCCCTGGGTTCTGGCAAAATGCACCAGCCCAGCTCCCGTCCCACAAATGCCATCATATCCCAAAACATCATAGATTTGTTTGCACATAGAACGCACAGGTCTGTGTGCACACAGGATTTCTGTTTTAAGAACACTTAGATAGAAGCTGGGGGTGAAGGTGTCATTTCAGAGATGACAGCTGAAAGCCAGCCAAGGTTCAGCTCCATGATCTGTGGCAAATGCTCACTAAGACACTGAGAGATTAATGGGACCTGGCCTAAACTGGCTGAGTTATGCTTGGCAGAAGATTTTGATGAATTTTATAATAAACCAGAGAAGTTACAAATAAATTTGTTTGAATGTCTGTCAAATCCAGACTTGCTACATCAGGCTAAGCTGAATATATTTCATCTGCGTGAAAATCAAAGAACGTGAGCTTTATAAGTAGCGTGAATAAATGTTTTAAATATTTGAATAGATGAACAGACATGAGGAATAACTTTAGTGGGGTGGGGGAATGACACAAACTCAACATAGTTACACTACAATTTATGGGGCTCACCTACAGTAGATATTCTAGAAGTTTTGTCATGTGATGCTTGCATTAATGAGAAATCACTGTATCAATAAAAATATGATGAGCAGAACAAAGGAGGGATTGTCTTTGTTGGCATGTTGGTGTCCATCTTCAGTTGTATTGGAGCACATGAGAGCCTGCATTAGTGCCCTGTATCCTCATGTTCTTGGTCAAAGCTGCAAAACTGTTATCTGAGTCAAACAATTATAATAAAACACTTATATTTTTTAGAAGCTGCTGTTAAAATATGGTTCAACCATAATTATAATTAAACAGGCACCCACATACTGCCAAGTGTGGCACAGTTTAGCCACAGTGAGATGGCTGACAAACCCTGCTTCAAGTGGAGCTCACTGCAGAGGGATCTATTCTGTAGCTAAGTTTGCTCTGGGATCTCTGCAATAAACTGAAGGCTACAATGAGGCAGTCCGTGACTCATGCAGTGCACCATTTCTGTGTGCAGAAATGAAAATAAAAGCAGATCTCTTGTTTCCAGACCCCTGGAGGGGGGGAGTCCTCACGACTCTCACTGTTTTACAGACCCTTGGTCACTGAAGGGCTGAGTGACACCCACGGCTGCAGAGCCCCTGGCAAATGGAGTGGGAAACAGACAGTACTGCTTAATTAAAGGATTTTATTCACGCTGCAACCCCTCACAGCAGACACATTTCATAACTTCTAGATCTATGTTCACACAAAGATTGACAGACAAACCCAGCCTTGAAAGAAAACATAAAATTTTTTAATGTTTATTTTTCCATGAAAAAGCTTTACAAGGAGAAAGAGGCTGCACAGGAGAAAGCGTACATTCTTTAATCACTGTTTATCTGTTGGTTTGATAGCCAAGGCTGATGTTTCTTCTACAGTGTATTTATTTGTTCTCGTAATATTACAGGACATTTACCTTTTATTTAAAAAGGATCATCATCTGTGAATATTGTTAAGAACACTGTTAGGCAACAACGTCAGTGAAGAATTTACACGACCTACATTAGCTGTAGATGAAGTGCTTTCATTTTAGTTCTTCGCATATTTTGTAACAAATGTAAACCACATTTTTTAAACATTCAGATATGTGAAAGGATTTGCATCAAATATAATGGAGAAACAAAACGTATAATATTTGAAAGAGCAGACAAAAATATTCCAATGCCCACAAATAAACATTGAAATTCGCAAGGAAAAAAACCTCCTGTCTTTCCCCTCAAACCACGTGGAGACATTTATTAAGGTGTTAAGTGCTCAAATGTGACTTCCTCACTAGCATTATAGTGCTGGGATTTTTAGATATCCCAGCAGCAGAACCTAAATGAAGTTATGTGTGTTCACAGTGAGAGAACCTGACCCTTCCTGACTGCCCCTACAGACAACCTTCTGCCATGCAAAGAATCTTTGCTCATCTGTAGAACAGATGAAAAAAACTCCAAAACAAAGACCAACCCTCCACCCCTCAAATACCAAGAAGCATCACCTTTGCCCTTTTAGATCAGTGCATGTTTTGCCTTCCATCTCACTCAAACCACAATTTCAGCAAGCTGTTTGAAGTCTCCCTGCCACGTTTGTTCTGAACTGTACAAAAGAGGTAACAATAGTTTCAGAAGTAAGTTCACAAGACTGAGAATAAGGAACAACCGCATTTGAAAGTATTTTATAAGAAAAGTAGTTTGATAAAGAAGCACCTTTATTTCAACTTAATTCAAAAACATGATGGAGAAGGAAAACTCTTCACAGTTTCAGAATTAGTAGAATTAAATCCCTCTGAAACTTGCAAACCATGAACGTGAAATATCTTACTTCAATCAGTACTCCAGTATTTCTGTAAAGAAACACTTTCAAGTATTGTTACAAAAGGCACTGATTTTTTCCTTCAGCCATCACGATGTAATAAAACCACAGAACTTCTGTCACACTGGGCCAAACTCCTGGTCCTAAAGATATTTGTCACTAACCTTGGAGCACTTGGATTTCACCCAGTCACTGTTTAACAACTACCTTATTTTCCTTTACTGATTTCCTTTCAAAATCACATAGACCCATCACAGGTTTTAATGACACTCTGATTAATGGTACACTAATGGTAACAACAGAGAAGAGAATGTTTTAGTTGTTCTATTTTAAAAGTGAAACTGGTTACTTTTGAAGTTAAATATTCAATATATAAAACATTTAGCAACTGTGTTTCTCCACTTTACTGTCAATTCATTTTTAAAATCTGGAAACCAGGTTCAGAAACCTGCTTCAGGCAACTCTCAGGACAGATTCCTTGAACGTATGGTTCAAACCCAGATATTTCAGTTTAATCAAAAGCTTGGAAAATAGGCTCTTATTTTTAAAAAAAATGAATGTAAAATCAAACTGGGAATCACTGTTTTGCTTTTTGAGAAGTCTGACAATGGCCAGATGTGTTGAGTTTCTCAATCCTGAGTCAAAATGGCGAAGAATACAGTGTAGAATATCGCTCTGCTGAGGCATGTTGAGTACAGAGCATTAGGTTAAGGCAGATGTATGAACAGGTTTTCTTCAAATGGGATTTCTTTAGCTCAAAATTGTCAGTCTTTCAAAGGAACTAGGCAAGACTTTAAAAATACTTGCAATTCTTTTGCTTAGCCCTAGAGCCTGCAATTGGACCGAGTTCCCTGGTACGCTTGAAAGCAATGGACCACCAAAGAGGTAAACTAAGCAATATTTAATTATAGCTACACAAACATTCCTCAACTGACACACAAGGTTTCCAGCATCTCAACTGCAGCAGAAGTGTACTACCTGATAACAGTTAAGCACAACCTGCAACAAGAGAGCAAATTACAAAATAGCTAAAGGATTTAACCTATAGCAGCTAAAGGATTTAATCTCTAGCATCAAAGCTTCCTGAAACCAAGAGCCATCAGAATCCCTGCACAGGCTACTCCGGTTTGATGGGATGCTCTGGGACATCTAGAAACAACTTCAGGACCTCACTGGACAGGGCCAGAAGTAAAAGTAAAAATTCTGACAGTAGCTGCATCAGTGCAAAGCTTGATGAAGCTGACCTGAGGACAATCTTATTCTAATGCTATCTAGAATTACTTGCTGTTTACATCCTCATCCCTAAAGCAGGGGAGGAGCAAGGAGCTGGTGGAAGGAATTATCCTTCCTGCTTGGATCCCTCCATGGTAACAAGATATGGGCTGCATTTCATTGTGGAAGCTACAGGAGGAAAGGACAGACCCAAAAACCTAACCAAAATCCTCCATGACAACTAAGAAACTAAGAGAAACTTTGAAACTCAATCATAGGTGTGCTGAATCCTGAAGAGGAATGAATCCAAATCCTAAATGAGAGTAGTGATTTTACCTATCATAGTACAAAAACTATAAAATATAGATCAGCTGCTTCTGATGGAAGACAGTAGTCAAATTTGGTTATATGAACAAAATGGAATGTAAAATATTAGAAATACTGTTTCTAAATTCCTGATCTTTTGTTGACTACAAAACCAGAAGTTGTGGTTTAATTAACAAATAACCAGGTATCACATTTTCAAAAATTATGTCCAACTACTTGTCACCATTCTTATACTTTTTTTGCTTGGGACAGAGAAGTTTCTCTAACCCCTAACAAACCAATTTCAATGAAAATCGTAATGATAAATTCTAAATACTAAATATTTGCTAATCAGTAAACAGAAATCATTTGCTAATCAGAAACCAGTAATTTTAATAGATCATATGAACAACTGACCTAGCAGATTTGAGTGGAGTGTTACTGGGGAGTGGCTGATGAGCTGCTGTGCAAGGTCAATTCTCCTTAGGTAGCACAACTGCAGCCTGGAGAACACAACGTTCTCATAGCACATCTCACACATTCTACAACTTTTGAGTTGCAAAACTCACACTTCTGTGGGAGTGTAGCCTCAATGTGTCTTTGAGGTAAGTCTTAATGAATACCAGTGATTTTCAAAAATTACAGATCTTAAGAATGTACATAAATCTCTGCTATTGTCTGCTAAGCTGTAAGTCATTTAAAACTAGATCTATCACTCATAACTCTACAAAGTCAGACATTTAAAGCTTCCATATACGTAGAAAACCTTGTTAGGAATCAAAAATTCAAGACAATTTGTGGTCAATAATGCCTCTCTCTTTGCTAAAATAAATAGTCAATAATTAAAGGAATAAAAGGATGTGCCCCCACATAAGAAGGAAAAGTCTCTTCATTTTCATCATCCCCCTCCTCTGAGCAAGAGGTAAGGAATATATTTTTCTGATGTTCTCTCAACAAAACAGTTTTACCACCCATGGTTTCAGCTACAATATTTTCCTACTGAAATTAAATCAGTGCATTAAGAATATATACAATATACTGGAAACTATATGCACCTTTTCTCAGGGTAAGCAGATAAGGCATTTACCTGACGCTAAAAAACTACTTTCTCATGTATCACTCATGTATCACTTGCTTTACATCACACTACCACAGCATTATACAAACATAATGCTCTAAAGGTAGAAGATATGAGAGGCCAAACACAAACTATGAAGAACTGCACCCAATAGAAAAGCCAAAAATGACATAAGAATCTAACAGAAAAAGAAATCAACTAAAAATATATGCATAAAATATGTGCCCAACAACAGGTTCACATAGTCATCATCCCTACCCTTCCTTCAACAGATAGGAGCAAACTACAGAAAGATACTACTGAATTCAAACAACACGAAAGAGCTATTAAAACATATTATGCTCCCTCTTCAAAACCACATTATCGTTTTTCTAGTCTAATAAAAATATTATACTGCAATTAAATAAAATTTCTAAAAACATCTCATGGAACTATTAATATATCCATTCAAAACGAAAAGCCGTCCCAGAAATGCAAACACTACAACTAAAAACTTAAAATGCCACTGAACTTGTTTCCATTATACAAATCAACCACGACCAACACTCTTTAGAGACTTGCTATAGTCATTTCATGCTTTATTAAGGTCTGATGCAAAACCTGTTAAAGTCAGTAGAAAGTCACGTTCGGAAAAGGCCTTGAATTAAACACTTTTACTGTAAGATACAAATCTGGGAGTGCTGAGCCATTCCAATCTGCTTAGAGGTTTTATACCAGGAAACACCAAAAACCTAAGTTCCCATACAAAGAGGTAGCAGTCATCAATATATGATGATTATATACATATGATGATCAATATATATGATTTTTCAGTATTTAGACAGAATAGTAACATTTTCTATTTTTCTGCATCATATTTTGAAGACGCTTTCTGGTACTTAACTGAAATAAATTTCTGTAGCTTGTACATGCTATTCTGTTTGCCTGTCTGGTGGAATTTATGGCACTTGTTGCTTTGCTGCAAGAGCATCTTGTAAACCCTGGAGGAAGACATAGAAATAGTATTCCTAAGTATCACAGGGTCTAAAAAATCTGTGCTTTTCTAGTTAGAGAACATTCCAATATCTGTACAGACAACTGAAACAGAAGGAGTGAGTCTGGGAATGTGCATGTTATCCCCTGGACAAACAAAACATAGTGTTAGGCGACACAATTAAAGGCCAGTCATAGTGAATACACAGACTGAGCAAGGAGCAGAACATTTTGATAAAAAATATAACTACAATACTATATTTAAGCATTATACACCATAGTTAAATAAAGTGAGGAATGCAGTCTTTCCCCTACGGCAATATATTAATTAAAAGTGTCAATAACAAAACAGACTTTTGATTTATTTTTTTTTTTTAATCCTGGAATACAGGCAGAATGAGATGACCTCATCCAATTGAAATAGAAAAATATAATGTGATTCTAGCTGAAAATTTGAGTTAGGTTTGTCGAGCCTGGAGAAGACTGGAGAGACCTTATAGCACCTTTGAGTACCTAAAGGAGCTATGAGAGCTGGACAGAGACTTTTGACAAGGGCATGTAGGGATAGGACAAGGTAGATTTAGATTAGGCATTGGGAAGAAATTCTTTACTGTGAGGGTGGTGAGCACAAGTTCTCTGGCACAAGTTGCCCAGAGAAGCTGTGGATGCCCCATCCCTGGAGGTGTTCAGGATCAGGCTGGATGGAGCTCTGAGTAACATGGTCTAGTGGAAGGTGTTCCTGCCAGTGGCAGAGGGTTGGAACTAGATAGTCTTTCAGGCCCCTTCCAACCCAACCCATTCTATGATGTGACAAAATGAGAGAAAAAAGATCCATCTGATGAATTACATGTTCAAAGTAACTGTGACAGTTTGGGTCGTTACTCTGAACTTCTGAATCTAATGCTTGTTTTTTTCAGAGAGCAACAGAAAATTTGCAGGCTATCTAGAAGCTGATTTAAGGTTTCCTGGCTACTATCCAAAGGTAAACAGACAAACAAAAAGTTATGAAAGACTGAGTTGTACTGAAGTGTAAAAAATAATAAATGCTCAAATCAGTTTCTTTATCTTCATCCTTCCAACAGCATGTGCAATCTGTGAACAAAGCAGCAAAGCTTTTTCATTCTTCAAAATGGCATGTGAGAATTGAGAGGCTTACCCAAAGGAGCTGAAACACTGAATTAGAAAAGTTGCCTAAATACCAAACGTAAGAAAAATAATAGTTCAGCCCTTGTCTTGCTGACAGGTGAGATAACAACCATTTCTGGTACCACAAAGAACTCTCAGATAGACTGGCATTTCAATGGAAGGAAAAACCACACCAGCCCATATGGTTCCCTTAAAACAAAAGCCTCTTGGGTTCATGACCAACAGTTCAGTCAGCCTTTAAGTAAGAAAAAGCAACAACAACTGATACTGGGGATTTACTGACAGGTGTCAGGAATAATTGTTTTAGAAAAGACTATATAAAACAAACTTCTTTCAGTACTGCACTTTACAATATATGTGAAAATACTATCTTCAAACTTAAAATCATCTTCTCAGAACTGACCGTCCTCGTGACCAGGGCAGAGAGCCAAACCCAATTACTACTTAAACATGGTGGAAACTCTTCCAGTTCAAGTAAGAAACTTGCCCCCCCCCACCCTGCGCTGTATTCCTGCTACTTACTATGGCAAACTGAGGGAATTTTACTTGCAAAACATTTAACCACCAAGGGCAGAGTTTTGCAATAGAGTTTTAAAGCATCTTATGCAAAGGTTAGGTTACCAGTGTTCTAGCAAGAGATCAGAACCTCTAAACATGAACGTAAATAATCCATTATTAAATATACAGTTCTGGTTCTGTGGCTGCTATTACAAATCCAGGGACTAACAGTGACTTCAAAAGACTCTGAATCAGACTTCAAGAGTATGATATTCTTCATAATATTACATATTTGCAAGACAGAAGTCTTCAGACAAGTCTTTGCAGAGAAATCATAAAAATTGGAGTGATTCGCCCTGCTTGAAATGGTTGACATTTAATTTTTGCAGTGTAGATATCCAACCATTATCTACCACTTTCTATAAAATGTAAATTGGTATGTATCAGAAAAGCTCCAGCATGGCTTTGTGGTGTTTTTTCTTCATATATATATACACATTGCAGAGAGGCACATTCTTTGTTAGAAATCAGCATGAAATTCTTCTATAGGAACTCAAATGCTTCCTTTCACAGAAAATTTTCCATGAACTTTTGCTCTTCATGTAAGGCAGTCATACTGAGTTAAAGCAAAATATTCAGTTTGCATAAAACTAGAGCTGCACCTAGTTTAAGATGTATTTTCAAAATACATGTGTCATAAATGTCATTACAGAAAAATAAGCAAGATCCTTCCTTTACAGACTGGAGAATGAAACTTCCTTTTGACATTCTAATAAAATGTAATAAGGGCACAAAAGGAATTTTGAAGTATTAGTTCAAAATGATCTAGCTACTCTAACAACATGTACAGTGCAAAGATCTTCTTACAGCAAGATCATGAAGTAACACCTGCTCTTTCAAAAGGACTCTAAAAATTGCTGCTCATTTCTTAAGACTGGCAGACATCCAATATGTTCACAATTGGCAACACAGTCTACAGTATTACAAAGTTATTGCTGCTACTGTAATGCAAAGAAATGAGGTTGTGATGATAAATCTTCCCGTTAGGCTGTAAGGAAATCTACTTCATTTTACCCAGGATATTATTTCTTAGCTTTGTCATAAGCTCCAGGAAAAAACAGAGAAAAGTTAACTACTTGTACTTTCTCCCACAGAAATGGCAGACAGCAAAACAAAATATGAAATCAGCTGGCTTTGGGTTAGATGGTTAAAAAGGTGTGTATCAGTTCCACTTGAGCCGAGCTGCCTTGGTTTGAGCCAGCTATCTGCAAGGGCTGGCTGAATGAGACTCCTGCCATCATACAGGCACTGCTACCTTTGCTGCAGTAGTAGAGGCACGCCTTGATAGCCAGGGTCGCTTCAGCTGACACACAGCTCCCAGGTAGCTGAAAGGGAATGACAGTTTGGCAGGAAATATCCTTTATTTCTCCTGTCAGACACTGTCCTTGAAGCAACCAGGCGTTATCTGTAAGAGGAGAACAGATTTTATCATCAGGGTACTTAACTCCATGTCTGAAACCTACAGAAAACACTAATTCTACCTACAGGACAACAAGGATTTTCTTTCCACATCCAACATTAGGGGAAATTTCCTTCCTGCTTTTTCAAAAATAACAACAACAACAAGGAAAAGTAATTTACAAATGTTTTTTTATCAGTCATTTAAAGATGAAGAGATCCATTGCTTTGCATCAGGACTATAGGTGTATATATACAGTACATCTTATTTATATGCAATAGAACTGCAATTCCTCCTACACACTCTTAAGCAGATATTAAAATTTGTTCTGATATGTACAAGCAAAACTTCTTAAATTAATGGCTACCATGCATTTGTATCAGAGATCTAATACACCAGGTAAGATATCTGCCATAAACGCATAAAACTGCAGGTAAATGATGGCATTTCCAAACAGTAGTGTTGGTCGGGCTGACTGTTAGAATGAAATTTGAGTTTCACATTTATTTAAATATTTGAGAGTAGTGAACTGAAAAATGACCTGCACAATACATACACCTAACTCATTGCATTGTATTCTGTATTTTACTGGGAGATGGATGAAGTGCTCGTTGTGGCATTTTCCAGAAAATACCTAAAAGTTGGCTCTAGAATTTATGAGCTTGAGAAGACTTGCTGAGTTTCAGTGGTTTACATTCTCCAATTTTTACCAACCCCTGAAGCTATCACATATATCTTCAACAATATTTACAGATTCTGTAGGCTAAAAAGTGTGCCAACTCTCCTGGAAATAGTCTGTTTGTACTCCAAAATCACAAACTGGGATGAAAAATTACATTAAAGCATGAGGCATATAAACCAATTGCAGTGCCTGTTTACTATTTGTTGACTGCTTTTAAAAGCACAAATATGCAAATATAAATAAATAGGTTCCAAGTGGTTAGGTAAAAATGCATCTCAAATACTTTTTGGAAGAGACAAAAGCATAAAAAAAAGGAATCTCTTTCAGAAATATGCTTTGGATTCATGATAAGCTCCAGAAACAGGCAGTAGGTCTGGGATGAGCTGTACACAGAGACAGAGGGCAAGCACCTAAGGGGATCAGTACCTTTGCAAGCCTTCACTGGCAGGTCATTTCAACAAAGTTTAAAAAAAAAATAAAACAAGGTAGCATGTATTAATTCAAGCAAAAAGCAGTCTACCAGGTGTTTGGTTTTTTTAATCTTTGCAGTCCAGCTGTTAAATGTATCAACTCTAAATACCTTGTATTGCATCACAAGGTCAAACGGGAACACAGGACTGGGAGGGACATCTTGATTCACCAGACTGAGATCCCCCGTGCTGCAGGACATGCTGATATAACCCATTTCCCATTTTACCCAGGGACTTTACCTTCTGCTGTGATAAACCAGGCACTGGGAGCTTCTTCATTCAGTTTTGAATCCGGAGGAAGAGTCAACCTTAATAAAAACTGAATTGTCTGGCCAGGAGCTACAGCTAGTGAAGGAAGTTGAACATTTGGTGCAGATTTAGGCAGTCTTGGAAGGTTTGTTATTTTATCCTTTTGCACAGGCAGGTTATCTGGAACATCACGTGCTTCTGGCTTCAGGATAGGCAACTATTAGTAGAAATCAAACACAATATTTATTTTTATTAGTACTGAAAGCAAATGGGCTTTCAAAATAAAATTGCAGCTTCAAAGTGACATGGCCTAAAACTTTCTGTCAGAGTGCAACAACACTACAACAAAAAAGAAAAAGGGAAGGATAAAATGTTTTCTTAAAATGGAAAAAACCTAATTAATCCAAATAAAAGCAATATTTACTATTAAAACCATAAAACACACAACTACTTTACAGTATCTCTTAAAATTTTTACAGTTGGATTACATTTTTGCTTTAAATAAACTGTAAATGTATTTCCTTCTAATCCAGTGGTAAACTGCATGCTTCAGTAATAAAATCCAGGATTTTACCTATGCACATTGCACAGTAAAGTAGAGGAGAATTTCCCAGAAAAGCCACCAACATGTTATATGATATGAAAATTTAAACACACGTTAAGACTGTGCACCATCAAATGCAAGAAACGTACAAGAAGACATTAGGACCATTATGTCATATATATTTATATTTGAAAATATCAGTAAGACATAGTGCCATTGTAAGATGGATGGGGGCACAAATTTTTTTGTTTACAATCAAATAAAGCTGTGCTCAGTTATGACAGTACTTTTGAATTGACAACTTGAAAGCCTGCTATATATCCTGCTTTAAGGCATTGACCTCCCAAAATCACCTCTAACAGCTTAATTACAGGGCTTGGTAATTGATTTCACTTCCCCTTGTTACAATGTGCTCATGAAATTATTTTCATGCTGAAAACTGGGCTGTACTTTTTAATAACTCATGTTTCTGTATGAATCTTTTCTGGAGGGTTGTCACTTTCTGTTTCCATGCAAAAGTTGTCTTTCTGAAGACTGAGGCTTTCAGCAACTGTGCTAACAGGGAATGCTTATTTACCCAATGATCACAAAACATTCTGTGAATACAGCTAATGTACCCAAAGTTAGCTATATCATTTTTATAACACTTGCTGAAGTCTGTAATAGTAATTTATATGAAGAAACAGCACTATCAGCCTGTCTAATAAGTATTACTTGCCATGGAAAGAATTTTTGTTTCCAAATCCAGCACTTTGATCTGATGATTATTTGTGTCTGCAACATACATCAGGCGGCCATTTTCTTCAACACACAAACCTCCTGGTTCATTAAAAGTTGACTGGGTAAAGCTGGAACCAACAACATTGCCTGCTTCTCCTGTGCCTGCCAGGGTAGCACAGTTCTTCATCTTGGGATCCACAACCTTAATCTAAGATAAACAAAGACACAAAAAAGCTTCTCTGAAAAAACCCAGCAGGATTTAGATGCTCTGTATTATCTTACGTCCCATGTTTCCAGTAGCCAGCACTGCTTTTTGAGTACTTCAGCTACCAGATGTGCATCCTAGATGCTGTTATCACTCTTTACCAAGTGACATGTCCCATCTTCCCCCCTCCCCATTCCCTCATGGACTTTACTTCTTCCTTTGGTCTTCATTCAGGGTTCCCTTCCATAATTTTGAAGGTACCTACCTCTCTGCTATAAAAGTATGCTGGATGGCTTGTTTTTATAATGTCTGCTGCCTTTCTGGAAGCATTTGCAAAACAGTAAGAACATAAAACTGGCAGGCTGACTTCTAGATTATTGTTCTTCTACAAATAGATGTGGGTTTTTCTAAAGTAATAGCGAAAAAGTTTATAATGTTTGATACAATGTCTGAAACAAAATATCATTTGCCACACAGATTTCAGTGAGTGCTAGTGTTATATACCTTATTCTTCAAATTAAACAGATTACTTCTTTTTTAATGCATATAATCAGTGTACAGTTAATAACCTTCTAGACACGAATGCTTATATAACATCACATAAGAACAAGCATGCAAAACAATCCCTCATATCTCAGAGTTCCATGGAGGAAACTTCCAATACTTCTCAAAACTTGGGTGGCTTTTCTAAGAGAAAAGCAAGTCCTCTTGTTCTCTCAGTTTTACCAAACCTGCAGCATTCCTAACTAAGCACTCCTAGCTCCTTTATTCTTGTTCAGCATCTTTGGGAAGATTGAAGGAAAGAGTCTTTAGTCAGAACTGTAACTTGGCACTGTAAATTCACCTTTCCCAAGGGACCATCATATCAACACAAAAGAATGTGACAGCAAAACAATGGTAAAGAGAAGGACTCTTAAGAGAAGGAAGGAAAGAAAAAAGAACCCACAAAGGAACCCACTAAGTCATTTCCTCAGCTTAACAGAACCAAGCACAACTTTTGTATGCTACTAAAATAATTCTTTGTAGTAATAACAATTTCCAAGTCTGTGTATAACAAATTACTGTACACTTACCTTATGATTATAGGAATCTGCCACATAGAGCAGCTTTCTTTTCTTGTCCCACGTTACTCCTAAGGGATGCTGCAGCTTTGCATTTATGCCTGCTCCATCCACATCACCAAAGGCAAACAAATTCTGAAAAAGTATTTTATTTAATTAATACATTTGATTATTCAATGTGGACATGAATTTAAATGATAAAATTAAATGGAAATTCACTGACTTAAAAAAGAAATCAAGGCAATTTCAAAACGGATACTGAAACCTGGGAAGTGTGGATGCTAACCATGGAAATGGAAACTCTCACATCTAAGTTAAAATATGAATCCATCTGGTTTAATGACCACACAATGCTGAATCAAATTGGCTATTTTAAGAATAAGAGAAGTAATTTCTTATCTAAGGAGCAACAATCTGCAGTACAACCTGAGCATCACAACTGGCACACATTTGCATTCCAAGTAGTGAAGTTAAGAAATTGATGGCCACGGAAACTGATTTACCCTCTCACCCCAAAAGTGGTTCCTCCAGGTCAGGCTTGAGGAATATTAGTAGGGCAGTGTGGGGGAGTTTGAAGTGATTACCAATGGATCTCTCTCTCCTCCTACAAGGTGCTTCACCGCCCCGTCCTTGAGCGAGATGGTTCGCACGGTGCTGCTCTCGCTGTCGGCCACGAACAGGCAGTTCCAGGGCTCCTCGGCGGCCAGGGAGAGCCCCGAGGGCTGGGCAAACCCCGCCTTGTGTGGGTAAGCGTTGTTCCTGTTCTCCTCGTTGCCACTCCCAGCAAAGCGAAGGCACACTCCTTTCTTTAAGTCACTAAACGAAAATAGCACCTAATTTCCATGATGAATTTGAAATACCTCAGACAGTACATATCAACAGAAGCTACAGAACAGGCACTTTTGAGTTATAAAATCAACTATAATGCAGCACAAGGAATTACTCAATGCCTTTTTGCTAACTTTTGTATCACCTCAGTACATCATTCATTACTGGATAACTCAGCAAATGCAAGGAAAAGTAACATTCAATTATATGAATGTACCTTCCCAAGTCATAGCTGTATAGCAAAAGTAGCATCTTTCATTTCATCTAACAGATGTGGGAAAAGCAGGCAGGAAAAGCACACACGTCTTTAAACTAAATTATTTTTCGTTTAATTTGATTATCTCTCTCTTTGGGGTTTGAAAGCTGTTTATCAAGACAAACAGCAATTTCACATGTCTCTTGGTACAGTTGCTTACCTTCCCTTTGGTAGTTTTCCACCTTCCAACATCAGTGCCCATATCTGATGAGTGCCTGCCATTGCTATCCATAACACGTCACCTTCCTGCGTTCCTGAAGCTTTTAGAAAGGGACACAGAAAACCAGATGAAAACAACCCACTTTGGAAATGTTTTATAAAACAAAGAAATCATCAAACCAACCCTGCGGTCCCCCCTACTCCAGCTCATCTTTTGCCATGGGGAAGAGAATAAAAAATGCAACCAGAGAGAATGTCTTTCATCTACCAAAACCTGCTATTTTTCTTCTGTTTTATTCCCAGTGGTTTAAAAATTGTGGGTTTAATATCCCTATCTGATAAAGGCAATGTTTCAAACGGGATTTGCTCTTTGCAACATTCTGCTATTGTGTCTGTTTCACCTGCTATTTTTTGATTCATACCAGCCAACAAATAAGTACAACTCTTCGCTAAGCATGGTTTTGAGGGGTGTGATCTTGATTTATTTTACTACACTAGTGACAAAATTAGATATTTCAAAAAACTACTGGCAGTTGTTCACAGGTTTTGAAAGAAATAACCATGGCAGTACCATTGCACATTATACACAGAGGATATCGTGTTAAGAAAAGGGTAAGTGATGCTTGCTCCGGAGAGCATCAGCTGCAGTTTATTCAAACAGTAAACGTGACATGGGCATTTCCTAATTTTCCCCTGCAGTAACTACCCAGTTTCCAAGCTGTTCTTCCTATGCACATGTGAATGTGGTGTCACAAATACAAGATGCAGATCTGCAGAACAGTGACCTTCTGATAAAGAAGTGTTCAAGTATGTGTCAAGAATCTATTTTTTTCAACTTGAAGTATATAAAACTACTATTCAGCAATTCAAATCTACAAATTACACAAAGCGTGCCCAGATAATACTTCACAAGCTATACAAGAGGAAAGTGAAGAACGTGTATGTGCTCTATAGCTTTCAACATTTCACATTACAGCAGTAAAAAAATGCATGATGGCAGGTTGTAAAAGACAATGAAAAAACCTCCCAACAACCCAAAAGCAAAAGAAATTTACTTATCTTAGTATTTTCTGAAAATCTTAAGGAACAGAAAGTTGACATTCAAAAACTGCATTAAAATTGGGACAGTATTATCTTTCCAACACTGTCCCATGTAGTTATAGACAACATCAACCGTTCTTTCTAAATAAATGTATCAGGTATTGGAATAACCATCAGCCACTCAACACAAAAGTATCTTCAAATTGCTCACAGAAACGTTTTCTTCACATGAACTTATAAAGCACTGTGCATCTCACAGCTGTTCCTGAAAACAATCTCATGGATAATCTCCCCCTGCCAAAATATTTTTGAGTTTGAAAATAAAAGCAATGTTACGTGAAATGCTTGCAAGCATTTTCAACCTGACAAGTTAGTCCAAAAAATGAAATTACCAGCATCTACCCAAATGAGATCCTGCTGTTTTTCTTCTAATACTAAATCTTTTCTACACTATACACCACAGGAGGGGAAAAAAGGCATCCTTCTGTCTCCAGAATTTATTTCCTTATACTGTGAGCTCTCTTCAGAATAGTACTGGTATGATTTTAACACAGTTTATCTTCAGTCTTTTCTGCTTCTGGGGTCAATATGCAAGTTTCCAAGACTGTTATCAAAGTAACTCTGTTGACTCTTTTCTGCTCCTCCAAGTGGCTCCATGCCTTTACATAAACTAGAGCTCCAAAAATAAAAGTCAAACTTGCAAAGTACCGAAAAGCTTTTTCTTGAGCAAAAAAGGTTTGCAAAATGAGTTGCAAAACACACATTTTATAAATTACCAGAAATTCTACCAAAGTTCCAACGATGCCAAAAACATTCCAGTGAAAAAACCCAAAACAACAGCTCCCCACACCAAGGAATCACTTTTTGATTAGAACTTGTTTCTAAGAGATTTAAATTGAGAAAATAGGTTATGCAATAATTTCACTGCTTCCTATATAGTAACTGCTCAGCTTCAGGATTTTATACTTCCATTATGCATATCCTGCACTTTTCAGATGTTACTATTCTAAGTACCCCAGAATGAAAACTGTTAAATCACTGGTCTATTCAGAAAGCGAGCTTTTTTATCTTGCTATGCTATGCAATTCATTCTGTGATCTCCAAAAGTTTTATTAATTATTTAATACTCACTTTATCCACCAATTAAATGAAGGAGTAAGACTTGAACTGAGCTCTGTTGAAAAATCTGTTCCATTCATCTATCCAATTCTCTAATACCACACACTGAAAACTCCCTTGTGACAGCTATATATTGAAAAATTGAAAAGGCTTCTTACTCTAATTCTGCACACATCGAATGTGAGAAAACTGTATCAATATTAAATGCAAATTTTAATGAAAATATAAGATTGATAGAGAGAAGATCTCTTCTTCAACTAGAGAATAATGCAGTAAAAATAAGTAAGATCTCCATAACCATGATAAATTTTAACACAACTTAAATATTTTCTACTGGATGGCAATTAGAACAAAGAGAATGGATGCAAGCATGGAAACAGCACAAGCTCATTGTGGAACTGTGGAAAATATGTCAGAGCTTTAATTAAAAAAAGAATATAAACCCAGAAATTTAAAACCAATGCTGCACAGCTAAGGTATTTTATCACACAATGGTCCTCACACTTACATGGTTTAATGTTTTATGCTCTGAAACAAAAGGCAGAAAAACTTTTTCTTTCATGATAGAGCAGTTTGAAGACTTCACCATTGTTATCCTTTTACAGTTCTTGCAGGAGAAGAGGGCCAAGGAGAACCAGAATGCAAAAATTATGGTAATGCCATCATTATAATAACTCCTTATCATCCATGAATGGAAAGAATTTCTTTTTAAAGAATTTATTATAAAACAACATAAGAGAACAAAGCAATTCTTTTACATTTATTCAATTAAGCACCACATTCCAACCCATCTTGAGCTGTTTTAAAAACCCAGTGTAGTTTCTCCTTATTAGGGTATGTGCTTTCTTATCCGTAGTGTGCCTGTATCCGAGCGAGGTATGGCTTGCAAATGCGACACACTTATGATAAAAACATTCACTAATATTGAACTACAGCTCTGAATGCACAGAAAGTCCACATTAAATGATGCCTCAGTTATTACACAATGCTTCAGCTCCTGAATCTGCCTCTGCTATAGATCTGTGCTTTAAGAATTCCCAGCCCCGTCTGTACACGGGCACATCTCCCATCAGTCAGTAACACTGCTGGCCACTGACGGTGAGTCAGTCTGAATGCACAGAAATTACTTTGTTTGGCACCAGTCAGCAGCAGTATCTGTTTGAAGGGATTCCATTCCCAGGACTTCCCACACTTCCAGCTTCCCTATCTGGGGACTGCATGCTTACTTCCAGTCTGGGAATTAAAAGCCTGGGAATCAAAGTTACATTTTGTGGCTGGCACCACTGACATTTTCTAAATAGACTGAAGTCTGAAAATATTATTCCTGTCTACTAATTTTATCTTTAAAGAAATAAAAAATCCCAAGGAAGACGTCTGTTGGTACACTCATCCTCTGCAAATTCACAAGGAGCAAAAGGGGGTATGCAACACACCCTGCAGTTCACCGATAGGCACACTGCCTCTGTGCACAGTGACTGCACGTCTCACCTGCTTTTAAGTCAGTGGAAGTTTAGCAAACTAAATGCAAATCTGACAGAACAAGTATAGAATTGGTGTTCTTCAGTGAGACACAAATAGCAAAGCTCCAAAGGAATGCTTTATCAGTGAAGTCTGGACTTTTACAAGCACACATCAACCTTTTTGGATGACAAAAAAATTAATTTTCTTCTTTTTTTCCTGTGCTACCTGGCACTGTTTCACACAGTGTTGCATCATGCAAACCGCACAACCCATAACGAAACAAAATGCTTCTGGAATTTTCCTCCTTAGTTAACGTACCTTCCCTCTGATTAAGGGAAATCTTTGGACATAGATACCAAGGGGGTGTCATACAGTGGGAGATAATAGGGAGCTAAAAATTATGACTGTAATGAAGTACTTTTTATTTCTTTCCCAAGTTTTCTAACTCAGGCCTTCTAAATGTAACGGCAGTAAATATTTCAAAAAAATCCCTAGTAGAAGAGATAGTATTTGCAAACATGAAAGAACTAATTTGGATTATTTAGTGTTGGATACATCACTGTAACTACAAAAAGAGCTAAGTCTGGTTATGCATTTTACTCATTCCTAATTAAGCACAGCAAACACACACACTTGAGGGTACTTCAGCACCACGGTGTCCCTTGACTTCCAACACCTGCATTCCATATTCAAAAGCACTTTCAACCTCAAATGGTAACAGTTAAAAAATGTGTCTCCTTCTGGCCCCAGCATGCCTGACAAAGCCTCCCTAAGACTTGTTAAGGATGTTTATTTTCAGCAGTTTTGCACCTGGAATTAAAAACTGTATCTGATACATCAACTAGTCTTTAGAAATCCGATTTGTAGTTTTAGCTTCTTTATCATGAATATAGATTTAAATCACAGAATAAGACTATAGACTGTGGAACAAAAAGAATGAGAACCATCACTCCAGGCACAAATATAGTAATTTTTTTTACAGAGGCCAGTTTCAAGTCAAGGACATCAAAGTGATTCTAAGTTTGACAACCGTTAAGATGGCAACTCTGCTAATCCAAATGCTTCTTTTTTTAGTGGAGAAAATAATCACTGTAATCATGCATTTTGTCAAGACATAGAGAAGTCCAACTTAGAAAAGTAGTCTGTCAAACTAAATTGTGTAAGATTTCTGTTGAATATTTAGTCATGAATCCCATTACATCCTTACATCAAGACTTTAGTCTTTGTATGTCACACGCATGTTTATACTAAAATACTGACATAAGTACCTCATTTCTTGACCTGTTTCTATTAAAAAATATGTGAAATACTAGTAAATTTTGTTACTATTACTATTCAGCAATACTCATAAACGCAAAGCAAGACTGGGTAAGGTCCTGCTTCACTGCAGTCCTGTCACTTCCTAATTTCCTATTTCTTAAAAGACTTTTTCACCTGAAACAGTTCTTACAGAGGAATGAAACCTTACTATAAATCTTCCACTTTACTTCACCCGTCTTCAATGAAGTTACTTTTTCTTTGAAATGTCAAGAATTTTCAATAAAAAAAAATTGCCATTTACAAGTAATTTAGGATCCAGCTCAAGAAGAGAAGACAGACCATGCTGTTCTGTGTCGGTGATGTCTCCGACATGATTTTCTGTGGAACTAAAGTTGGATAAGGGGAAAGCTGAATGGGGTATCTTTGAGTTTGTACTTTGCACAGGAAACTGCGAAAGAGATGAGCAGGCCTTTTGCATTCCAAGTAAATCCACATTGCTAAATCATGCAGTCATATTACATATGCAACATATCTTTAGAAGAATTCGAGTTTTGATTTGTCCAGAAAAATTATTCCAAAGTAATGCCTGGTGATAGCTGAAAACAAAAGAGCTGCTTTTGCTATTACCCAGGAAAATTCCTTTCATGGGACAGTGAAGGTCAGAGCCTCAGTGACAGAATGAGACCAGACTAGAAGGAAAAAGGGTGACAAGTAGAAAGCATCCTTTAAAGATACAAACAGGTCAGACAAACAATTCATGTATGATCTGAGCCCATGCAGGAAGTGCTAAATGCTTACTGCTTAAGTGATTATAGCTTTTTTTTGGTAAAATTAGTGAAGAATCACCATGAATAATTCAGGGGAAAAAAAAAAGTGTTTGCTCTGGAATGCAGTGGTACCGAATAACCCTCTAGCAGAAACACAGAGAAGGAAAAAAAAAAAATCTTACATACTTTTGCCTTTTAAGGGCTATGAAAATTGTACCAGTATGATAAGGTACTGTACTTCCATTTAAATAATATCTACGTAATACTTAAACTGACATAAAAATTCCCAGCAAGTTTACTGAAAGCACGGTCAATACTGTACTTGGGAGTTTCTATAAATAGATTACAATCATGCAGTGTAAGACCAGATTTTGGAATGTGAAACACACGGTTATGTCACCACGCACAGGTCATTGTCCTGTTCCTTCCAGCAAGAATGCAGCTATCAAGAACATTTCATGCTCAAATCAACTGTGCATTAAAGTCTCACTTGCTTTCAACACCCACTAAATAAAAATAGAAGGGCACAACAGAGAAAGCTAAAAAAGCACGCAGTAATTTTGTAATGTATTTTTAAGCTGCTGTCCCTTCCCTTCTATTTCCCGCACAATCTATGTCAATGCAAATTTCAGCACCAACCTCAAAAAAGCCAGAATTTCATCCATGGAGTCCCTTCAAGAATTCTAATGGGAGGGCAAAAGAAATAAAGAAGATGACAAGGAAGAATACTATCTGTCTGAAGCCTACCATGTGTTTTATCTTCATTAACTCCCCTGCCTTCAAGGGAGACATTTGTGCCAACTTTTGTTTAAATGGTGTTTCACACTCACTTAATCTCTTTGTCTCCGACTTCAGCACCTGTATAAAACAAAAGCCTACTTATGAAAATACCACGTGGATTCTTAAAAGCATGCTACTTAGCATATCTGTTCTGAATATTAACTTATCCATGTCCTCATAAAGTTTTTCTCAGTATTTTCCCATTTCTCAACAAACTACATATTAGGATTTTAAACAAAAAATGAAATATTTCAATTGTTCAATACATATTCTAAACTGTATGTAGGAGTAAACTCAAGAAACGTCAATGATAGAAGAAAAAAATTTCTCCTAAGAGGCAATCTCACCTCTGAGCCTTTGAAAAAGGTCAGCATAAGCTGCTTAATACTATCTAGTGTAGTACATAACCTGCTTAAACATTTAAACTTCCTTTTTTCTCCCTTTCATGTTCTGGATAACATGGCTTTGGACACTAAAAGGAAACTCCCAGAAACATCACTTATTTAAAAATTATAAAATTCACATTTAAAAAAACAACTATAAACATATATTCTGAAAAGAAAAAATGCCTCTTGTACACAGTTTAAGCTACATAGATCTAAGGAAAATGGGAAAATATGCTGTTATTTCCCATATGCCAGGCCAGTTAACACAAAAGTCAAACTTGTAAAACTTGTAATAATCAATCTAAGTTGTTAAAGTGCATATTACCCCCTGCAACTTGCACAGAGATATATATAAGCATGTGCAAAAAAAGGATACTGCTGTGTGGATGCAAACAAAAGTAATTTTTGAAACTGTCATTAATTACTTCACCCATCCAAATGCCTAAATAGACACTGGCACACCGCTTTTAATATACTGACAAACAGGGTATCTACTTGTAGGACAGCATTCTGAGAGGCACAAATGCACCCTATGATACACTGCAGACTAACACAAGATTCTACTATGCTCAAGCAAGTTGGAACTTTGCAGTTTACAACTCAACAATACAACTTTGGCAAACTCTGCTGCATTCCTGACAAACTAATTTGACGTCTGACAACAAACTTGAAGAAGGCACTGCAGCTTATGACATTCAAAAATGCTTGTTAGAAATGCACTGTAGACTACAAGATACAGTCCTGGCTCCTCATGCTCTGGGACAGACTCTTGTTAACATTCCACTCAATATAACTCTCCATTTTTACAACTCTCTCTGGTTATAATTTTCTAAAGAATTTTAGAATTTAATGTTATTACAGTAATGTATATTTTCCCCATTTTATCTATTTGGCTTATTACCCTCTCAGAAGAAAGAACTTAAATTGATTTAATCTCTGCTTAACTGACAGTTTATTTTATATTTTGTAGCAATCTAAACAGACAGCTGACTAGTAGGTTCTAATTGAATATGAAAAAACCTGCACTGGTCTGAACAAAGTGCATTCAGAAGATCTGATTTCCATGCAAATGCTTATTAAAATTCAGCAGTCAGTGTTAAACAGTACAGATGACTAATCCTCTACAGGTGACTAACTCAGTAAATACTATGTTCATGTTGATAACAATTATCATATCAATTAACATTTAACAAGCAGAGCTCTCAAAAATGAAAAAAAATATCAACATATATTCAATTGCTGACAGAAGCAGAGGAAAGCATCATGAAAAATTAAAAGTGAAATTATAGGATACTTCGAATAGTTCTGTTAACCAGCTCAAGTTTCTGAAGCACTAATCAGTTATTAGTCTCCTCTTTGTTGATCTGTGAAACAGCCCTGCAATAACATCCCACAGACACCAGCTTTCTTCTTGAAGATCTCTTGAAGCTATACAACATAGCCACACAAGTCTCCTGGTTCACAAAAGGAAAATCAGATTCCACAAAATTCAGTGAAACTCATGCCTGCACGAATAGCAACCCACATGTGGTGAGATTCTTTTTCAGGTGTTCCTCCTTGCTCTTCCAAGTAGGCTTCCATATGCTTAACACAGATTGTTAGGGTTGCTGACAAAACCTTTGAAAAAAGGTTGATGGGTTTTGGTTTTTTGGTTTTCTTTTTACAAGATGTGTTAATAGAAGTGTTAAATCTAAAAATTTATTTTAGTTGCTTACTTAAGTACTCAAGGCTGCTGGTGGTACTGTCTATAGTGACAGTGTATTTGTACCAGAAGATTCTATACTATCAGCATTTCTGAACCAGCTTCAAGGACCTGTTGAACCAAGGCCAGAGGAGGCCACAAGGATGATCCGAGGGCTGGAGCGGCACCTCTGCTATAAAGACAGGCTGGGAGAGTTGGAATTGTTCAGCCTGGAGAAGAGAAGACTGCGGAGACCTCGGAGCATCTTCCAGTACCTAAAGGGGCTTCAAGAGAGCTGGAAAGAAAGCTATCTAAGTCCTCAGAAGCTGATTCTTGCATCCTGTTATGTAAAGATTTATTTTACCTCCTGATGCTTGCAAGGTTTGTGCTGAGGTATTCCTCTCCTATCTGACTGATTCTATCGTGATCTTAAGCCTAATGATTCTATGTCACCTAAACAGGAATAAACAGAGGTCCCCAACTAAAATTATTTTTATTTCCTAAGCTCAAATATTTACAAGTGGCCAGACATCTCTGTGTAGTCAAGGAAAGGAACTTCTAGACAATGCTGACTTCCTGTAAAATGTACCTGCTTCTTAAGAGACCCTGGCTTCAAGAACTGGCCTAACAAAAACAATCATGATTTCCTTCTGTATTTAGATCCTGTAACTACATAACTCACTACAAAAGAATTTTTCGTCCATCAAGTACCACTTCAGGATGCAAAGCAGAACTGCAGTTACCATTTGTAATTGAAAGTACTGGCTTTTTAGACTCAGTTTTATAGTAAATCTTTGGTTTTTTGTATCTCAGATTACTACCAAAACAGGAAAACATTTAGCAAACAGTCATACATGTGTAAATATGAAATGTTAAAGCTCAACTGATACAGTACTTGAATTTCCAAAGACCACATCCCACGGAGAGCTGATAGGCTGTTCTTCTCCGTTTGCTCCACCTTCATTATCAACACCTTGTATCCCAATGCCTGCTACAGTTGTCACCACCTGCAACTCCAGGTCAATCTACGTGAAGCAAAATGACACATTAAATGAATGTATGAAATTAACTTCATTGAAGTTAATTTGAGACAGATGTCAAAACCAGAGAAATCCTAACAAATATCAGGCACTTGTTTCGTAGGGAAACAATCAACTGTATCACAATGCTTGCTCATGGGTAGGGGGCATGGGGTTGGGGAAGCAACAGGCAGCATGAAAACCATGTACCTGGAACCCTCTTCCACGTGCAACAAAAATTAACACTGCTCTGTTGACATTTGCTCAACTGCTGTAGAAGAAAGCATCACAAATTTCTGGATAGATGCTTAGATAAACAATGGATGTGGATGTTATTTTAAACTTCTGTAGGAATATGACATAAAAGGTCAGATACTGTAACAATATTTCTCATCTCCATATAAAATGATCTGTACAAAGTAAATTATTTTTGCAGTGTTTCATGCCTTAGAGCACAAAATGTCTTTCTTTCATGTCTGCAACCCAAATCCCTTTCTTTTTTCTTACCTTTTTGCTTATTTTCTAAGTGACTTCCAACACCTCCCATGAATCCATCATGATGATCAAAAAAGGGAATCTTTCACACATAGAATCTTCTAATTTTTGTAGCAGTAAATGCACTCCTTTTGCAAGGTGCATTGTCTGTGCAAGCATTTGAAATCATGTCCTGTAGCTGTTGTGTTATTTAATTCTTGGATACCATCATGGCACATTTAAATAAACAGCTAACTATCATGGAAAATGCTGAAGCAATATGATCCAGATCTTCAGATGTTTCTGTGCCCTCTTTGATATCTGCAACACTTAATTTCCTGTGGTCACCAGGCTACAATGAATATTAATAAGATGAGGACTCTGGAGTAAACTATTTATTTTTAGTAACAATTTCTCTTTACCAAAAGGGAGCCTTGGTCCTTTTCAGCATAAAACCTGGCAGCCAACTGCAATGAATACAATGCAGGAAGTTTGTGGAGTAGTGCTTTGAAGTGAAACACAGAATGAATCTACCGAACAGCACAAAGGCACCTCAAATTGATTAAGAGTGCACCTCCTCTGATCATGAATGAGACACTGGTGAGGATCTGAGTCCAAGATCTTCTGAGATGCATACAATACTTTAAATAATAAGGCAATATTATATTGCATCACCAAACTTCTGACTATCCTAAATTTGACTTAACCTAATGTAAGATCCAATTCGTACGTGTTAAAACTTCACAAATGTTTCATGAAAAAGAATACACACGCAGCCAATTCTGATATCAAGGCTGTTACCTGTATTTGAGAGACCCAAACAGGCAACGGAAGTTTGGATATTCACTGCACCACAGCACTACAATAACTTTAGATAAGAATCTGATACTAGTGGAAGTGAAACAAAACCAGTTTTTGCTTCCAGTACTAAGAATAGATGTTTGACATAACAGGAAAGGAAGAGTGACTAGGAAAAAAAACAAAACAAAACCAAAAGCCTGTTATGCCGTAATGAGTAGCCCATCTCATCTCCATTTGAAAGGAAGCACAAAAGTATATGTAGCCCTTCAAAAAAACCCTGCACAGCAGCATATATTTATAAGATATGGAATCAAATTTTGTTCCTGATGTTAAGGGTATTCGCAGAGTAACTCATTTGGTGTAAATTTTCACCTGGGTAAGTAGAATACAGTATAAGAGATTAAATTTTGAGTTTCCTTATGGAAAATTTACCTTTCTAATTAGGTGATTTTCTGTATCAGCTACATAAATAACATTATTTTTTATAGCGATCCCTTGTGGTGAGTTGAAAGCTGCCTCTGAAAATCCTCCATCTCTCCTTCCACTGTTTGGACCTATAAATAAAACACAGCAAACTCAAAAGTAATTTTAGAAAAAAGTCACCTTAAAAATAAAGTGAATACTTTTAAACCTATAGGAGAATTACATATTCTAAGAGCTGCTTTCACAGCACCTTGTACAGTTTACATTATTACCATTTGGTGTAGTCTCATTTTAGTCACTGTGCTATGTAATTAAAATAGCCTGGTGGTATTGAGTTCTGAACTCATTCTGCACAAGTTTTCTGCTTCTTTAAGTTCATATTTTACAGAAGTCTTATTAGGGTCCTAAATTGTTCTAGAGGAGTCTTAATAGGGTTCTAAATTGCACTAAAGAACAACAGCAACAATGAAAGACAGAAATAAAAATCTAGAGCTTTTGTTTATCCTTGATTACATCAAAGCAAGCCAGCAGGAAAAAAATTTCCAAAGCTCAACTCCATTTCACTGGTTTAGATTTTGGTGTAATCACAAACAAAGCTAATATTTGATTAGCAACATTTTCTCATTAAGAAAACTAATTAGGAAACAGATGATACAGAACTAATTACACAAAAGAACAGTAAGAATGATGGAGTGACAGTCTTCAGCACAGAACAGTCAGGAAATAGGAACACAATAGTGTGAAAGTAAGCACTGTATTTCAGAGGGTGTAACATTTAAAGTGCATTAGTAGGATGTGTCAGCAGAAGACATTTAGGTATGAGTTATGTGTGTATCATGATTTATGATGCAAATAACAATTTCAACCTTTGTGCATGCCCACATTTATTACCGTATTATCAAGTTCATTACATTATTTTCTGCCCACTGAATCATTTAACTGAGTCACTGAAATACACAAACTTTTACAACCTCCTGTCAGAAATCAATTTAGACCTTAACAGACACAAAGGAGTGAAGTATTGGTGTGTCAGATTCCAGCAGTCCCCCTTGAAGGTGTGAGGGTGCAGAACCCCAGGGAAGGGAATAGCACGCAGTGCCACAGAAGGAGGGTACCAGTCTGGAGCTCAGGACACTCCTTCTGAATTCCTGTTTAACGACTATCCCAGAACAATAAAGGGTAGCTTGTAGGCAGAGACTTAATCTCACGTATCAAACAGAAACCAAATTATCTTATTTTTGTTATAAGAAATTCTGTTTGTACATCCTAATGGAGAAGGGTATTTAGACTAATGTCTTGATGATAAATCAGGTTACCTTGAATAAATAGCCTGTCTATCCAATGCGCTGTTACTTCAAATAGCAAGAGAATTTTTCTTCCTTTCTTTAAACAGTGGAGTCACTGGTATTTTTATGAGGTTTGTAGGATCCTGCCCAGGGGCAGGCATTAGTCAATTCCAGACTAAGTAATATGGGACACATCAGCACACAGGTTCTGATTCTGAGACATAAACAAACCATTGTTTTCAGTAATCTGGGGATTCAACCACTTCCTAAATCTGTCTATTATGGTTGCTCATAGGTTGACTGTCCTAACAGGTGTGTACTTGGTGCACTAAGATGTAACTTTGGCCATTTTAACAGATTTCTAAAAAAGAACAAGGCTGAACATTTCATTTGTGAAACAGTCAAGCAAACAAAGAGTGTGCAAATTGTCTTCATTTGCATTGTAAAGCAGACTGTTATTTCACAAAAGCAGTTACAGAGGTTAGTTTTCTAAAGCTGAAATGTCACTAATATATAAACTTCATAACAAATGTAACTACATTTAGAAGACTTAACTTCCACTATTTTCATGACTTGTTTATATGTTATCATCTCAGTTTTGATGGGAACACAGGTCTTTTTGCATGTAGTAAGGCAATTGCATTTTCAGGTGCCTGTGTACTTACAAGAATACCACTGTTCTTTATACTTCTCCCCTCCTCTTAAAACCAGAGGAGATCCTATACAGGAATGCTCTTCCATAAAAAAACCCAACAACAACCAAACAAAAAGCACACACGAGAAACCTCTCCTCACAACACCACCACAATTCAACATTCACTTCTTCTACTGGAAACGGAGGCATTACAGCCTCTTGTCTTTTCCCTACCTTGCTGCTTGGTGTGGATGTGTATCCTTTATATGTAAAACCATTTGCAACTCCTTCAGAAGAATACAAAATGCATTTTTGTAATTCATATTGGACATAACATGAAAACACAAACTTTAGCCAATGAATCAATGAAAGAAAATAAGGCATCTCAAACAATTGCATTAACAGTCTCCCACTGATGGTTTTATACTATATGCCCCCAAATCGAGTAAAAGTGATTTTAGTAAAGAACTCTGGCAATGCTTACAAATTGCCAGGTCCTCTAAGAAAAGAACCAGTGTCGCAGGCACAGCAAACATACTCTACTCCTAAACTGAAATTACTACAATAAACTTACATATACACACCCTTACCTCCAATAGTGTGTAGAATTTGTCCATTTTTACGAGTAACCAAAATCCTGTGATGTCCAGTGTCTGCTATGACCAGCCTTTCTCCTGAATCATCTACAGTCACTTTGCCAGGAAACAGCAGAGGAGAAGGCGGAAGGGAGTCTCTGTATAGCTTTATTCCAATGTTGTTGTCTTTGATTTGTCCTCTCTCCTTGTAGAATTTCAGTGTTATAGAAGTAAATAAAAACAATTTCTCTCTGTGTCCCTCTCCAACAAGAGAAAACAGCATATTTCCACGGGGCCCAAGAATGACCAGAGTCGGCCAGCAGGACACTTCCAGTTCATGCCACAGTGTTGCATCTGCATCGTTTACTACAGGGTGGACAATATTGTATCTCAGAACGGCACTTTTGATGTTATCCAGAACTTTTTCATTTGGGAATTTTGCTGAATGGACACCAACAATAACAAGACCATCTGAAAGGAAAAATAAAGTTGTGCATTGAAATGTATTTGAATAGAAAAAAAAACCAAAGGAAAAATTAACCACAGTTATCTCATAACGTGACTGACTGCTTCCCAGATGAGAGAAGATTTGAACAAACAAAAAACAGTTACATCTCAGTAGAATACAGATAACTATGTATAGAAAATACTGAAACTCAGAAATAACTCTTCAGTAAAGTTACCAAACTTTAGGATCATTTCCTCCCCAGCTGGTTGACATGAATTGTTCCTAGGTCCTGAACCCCTTCATACTAAGCTAGAAAATACTTTCAAAATAATTACGGGTAAGTTGTAGCAGTTCAACTCATACTTCGGGGTTTTTTTGGATATTTAGGACACCTCTTTGCCTTGATTCCTATACACAACTATAGTGTTTTAGAAAATTCTTTTTCACAGTTAACTACAAGCCACAAAAATAACAACAAACTGTGGAATTCCAGACTTACCTAGACATATCTACCTCTAAATAAATAGTAAAACATATAATGCATAGGCCTCTGAAATCAATATAGTGTTCTGTATTTCAAATAAAAATGGCAGCACTGACAACTACGACAAAATGACAAATAACACTTGTTACAAACCAGGCAGGCTTGAATATAAGAATTTCACAATTAAAAACTTAATATGTCACTATGACTTGATACAGTCTTATCAACTCTACAGGAGAAGAATGTTGCATTATCAGACAGCTGAAGTTGTACTATCATTAACTGCTGACATTAACTCCAAGCAGCAGGTTAAATATTTTAACTGTAAAGAGATCAGCAACAGTGCTTACACTTGTCTTTCAAAAACATCATTAAAGCTGGAAAGACAATTCTATAGTGAACACCTGAACAGCAGAAGTAAGGTACAACATCCCCTCATGAAGAAAACTCCTGTGGAAATGATGGATGCTATGCTGAGAAACAACAATAGGCACACCATTTAATACACTTTGTTTGAAGGATTACAGCAGAGCACAACACTGGATTTATGCCAAGCTATTTCTGAATATTAAGAAGTACTTCCTCTTATAGAAGTAATTTCTGGACTGCTGATAACATGAACTGAATATGCACTGGGGTTTAAAATAACTTTCTGAATGCCACTTGAAATACAGAAATAGCACCACTGAAGATAGCAGCGAGAACATATCAGATAAAGATGCTGGGCGACATTCAATCCTGTGGAAAGCAGTCTTCATTTTGAAACAGAGCTCCTGAAGTTCCAGACAATAGAACTATGGCCCATGTACTATGGTACACATAAAGATTCAGGATCACGCTAAAATTACAGCCTCTTACGTTCAAAGTTCTCACGTCTGATGATCACACTGCTGAAGTTTCAACACGCCCCATGTAAGAGGGCATTTGAACCACGTTAAAAAACAAAGCAGTCTGAGTATGTGCATACAGAGGATGTATATACATAACGTACTATTAAGACATTGTATCAATATTGAGGTCTGTTCTTATAACTAAGAAAAAATAGGCAGTATACTTTCAAATATTCCCACGAGAGATTAAAGATCCAAATGCATTATGAGATAGATGCTTTGCCCAAGTAAGATGCTTTGTTCTTCCACCTTTTATCTTTCTCAAGTTCCTCAAGTCAACAACCCTCCCCTGCTCTTTCTCCTAGTGATTAGTAAATCTCGTTTGCCTTAGGTGAAGAAGACGCATACTGATATAAAACCACATACTGAAGTATTTTTCTGTGGCTTAAAAAACCACAACCCTTAACACCTTGATATATTTATACATGTTACTGTAATGTTAAGATTTACACACTTAGCACAGCAAAGAAAGATTAAATAATCCTGAAAGGGCTGACAATCAAAACATGAAAACAGCATAAAAGAACCAAAAGGGAAATATGTAATGAAAAACACCCCAACATATTTGTCTTTTTGTTTGAACTATCAAGCACCTTAATCTCTTCCTGAATCCAACTGCTATCCTCTGCTTCCTAATGGATTAAATTTAAGATTAATGTTCAACACACCTGCTCTTCTTCCCTTTGACCTCCACTTTCACCACAACTATCTTTTTTTCTCACTCCAGATCCTGCAGGAACAGGACAGCTCAAACCCAAAGAGAACTTACAGGGATAGTTCAAATAAAAAAAATCATTTATCACCCATCAGCAAAGTACTTTCCTCAAGTAGTAACTCCTGTGACAAGAAGTTTAATACAAGTCAAAGGAAAAACTGTGTCTCCAAGCAGACCTCTAGTTCAGAGTGCTGCAGCCTCTTCTACATCACTCTAGAGCTGTTCAAGCACTTTAAAGAGAAAGCTTCTGGGGAGAGGTTGTTAAAATGAGCATTTTGTTATCAACCAATTTAACAGCTTAGCCTTAAAAACAGAATAAGGGTATGACAGCTATATTAACACAATAGCAGTATTTAGCATTTAAAGATATTATTCATTATATGATCAATATAATCTTCTAAAATCTCAATTTATACCTCCTTCCCAATGTGCCTGGTATCTACAACAGTCCACTTATCATTTGCTAATCACTTCCACTTAAAACTGGACTCCCCAAAAAATGCCATGAAGGTTTTATCTTATTAGACAACGTTCCTAATACCTGAAACATAACACTGCATCTCAAATTTCTCCAAAGCAAACAGCTACTCTTTCCAAGGTAGAAAAATCAGCTTTAATCTTCTGCGAAGTGAAAATAAACACTGCCAAAATTAGAAACAATCAGAAAGAGCAATGGAGAATCAGACTTAAACATTATAATGTTATCTACTACATATATATTGTATTTATTACAGTATTTTTAGGAGTGAAATAAACACTGTTCTTCATCTCGCTGTTCAGTCTATTAAAATATCCAAGATAAGTGAGTAGCTGACACACTCTGTATAAGACTACAGCTTATCTCTGACAAGCCATCATGACGACAAGACACTGCATTCTAAAGAGAAATTACCCTGCATTCTTATTCAGTCAGAATGAGAGACAGATCTCATTTCAGATGTGACTTCAAAGACTATAATTCCCTCTCTAGAACACACGCCTATTAACAGTGTACAACATGATGCCAATACCAAAAAAATTCTACATCAAATTTACGTATTTTATTTTTTTCAGTTCCAATGGGGAAAAAAAAAAGTAATCTATATCCTATTCTACCACCTATCTATATCCATTCTACCACCTTTACTACATTCTTTCCAGAACTGGTTCCTCAGTTAAGTGTAGAGTTACACATTTGTATTAACTTTGTATCTCAAATTCTTGAGTAGCTTTTCAAAAGCAGCCTTATTTATAAAGATATCAGATCTGAGCTTTAAGCACATACCCTGTTTGTCTAATTACACAGACACAACAGATACCTTATTTAACCCTGTTTAAAAATGTGATGGAAGTATACAGTCACCTTTTTTAGGCTACTTAAAAGATTAGAAGACATTTTTAGACACCCCTGAAATATTGCCAGCAGTTTAGTAACCAGTAACAAAGTGACTCAGCTACTCCATCCGCAACAGTGCCAGGAAATTCTATTCCAAGCAAGCCAAAGCACTTTTACCTTTATCAGAGTACTGGTGCTCTAAGGCGTGGAGGTCAGGCAGCAGGTGCAAGCAATTGATGCAGCAGTAAGTAAAGAAATCCAACACCACAACTTTTCCACAAAGGTCTTTGTGAAGAGAAATAGGACCTTCAGTGTTTAACCATTGTAGATCTGAAATTCAGAGAACAGTGATACCCAGTTAGGGGAACGGTAGGGAAAGGCACCAACACCACACAATTCTCCTGGCACTTTTAACTTTAAAAAAAGAGTTCGACATCCCTTTCTATGCAGGTAGAAAAGCAAACAAAAAGTCTTGTATTTATCCAACTCATCCTTATGCTCCACAATTCTTCATAACTACTAAATGAAAATTAATATTATTAACAAGATTTACTGTAATGTCTAAGTGTAGTTTATATCTTTAAATAGGCACCTTTTAATTGAAAGAACATGAAAGCCTCAGAAAAAATTTCATACATTTTAAAACATGATCTACATTATTCAAGACCCAACAATGTCATTTGGGTAACAATCAATTACTGAAAACTCACATAAGTGCTAGTAAAAGTTAGAAAGTGTTAAAATCTTATGGATTTTTCCCAGTAGTTTTATAAAGAACTGATTTCAGAAACCATTGAAATAATTTTGCGCTTATAGATTTGATCGTGATTTTCAAAGTTTGAAATGACAGGTGTAAATTAATTCTGTTACATGGGAAGAAATGCAACTTTTTCAGATATACCCAGCAGTGTTCCTGGTCATTTATTTTAACCACTTGACATGAGACAGAAAACATTCTTTCCTCACTGGTAACTGATAGTCCTTTGATCCCATTAGAACCTGGTATCAAGATAAGGAATAAATATTCTAGAATGTGGTCTGCCATTATTAACTCTTAACATTTCTGAACATCATACTGGGAAAAGATAGTGATAGTGATAAAATGCAAAGCTGAACTAAATTTTTTAACTTTCACTCTGACAGTTTCAGCAAATAAATTTACTGCCTCAGGAGAAGTTATTCCTCCTGAAGTCAGCAGGAGGCCTGTTTTCTGTTTCACTGAGGACTGATCTCTACCTCCATATATTTATAAACATAAATGAATGCACACACATTTAGTTTTGGTGACAATAATGAAAATAATTTACCAAGTATATAAATTATTTCCACAGTATAAGGGCTTTGCTGTTTACTTTTCAAAAGAAAAGGGTAGTTTATACGTTTTACGACATTTCTCTCCCTTTCACTAGAATTAAAATGCCTTTCATAGATGTTGGCTACTTATTTGAGCTCTTTTTAGAGGAGCTAAAATTCGGTTCAGGGGTCCAAATCTGGACAGAGCAAGCATTCCCTTTGCTCCATTAGTTAAAAGTCATAATTTATTCCCATGATACATGTGATTTTAACGCCGAAGTTCAGGTCCTGAGGTCTCTGTCTCACAGTATGATGTGACCTCCCACAGGTGCAGAGAGCCTCTCTAGGGTTAAAAGGAACCTGAGCAGGACTTGGAAGATCTTACAAGGCTTAACCTTTGATTTCCCTCTTAGCACAAGAAGAGATATAGAAGTGTGTGAAAGGGAAAAACCACTGAAGGAGGATGACTGACATCTCCAGCACAGTTTATATTACCAGGGACATGAAAATTGACAGGTGCGGGTAAATCATACGGAGAGAGAACTGGGGAACATCCTAAGGAATGATCAACGGAAACCAAGGGAGCTCAGGAGAACGCAGGAAGCGTTAGTAAGGTTGTCACTATGACCAGAGGCGACAGGTATCAATACACGGTATAGACAGGAAGCGATGTAAAAGAGAGACTTTAAAGAACGTGTTTTTGCAGCCAGTATCAGAGGAAGCATGTTTAAAGGGGATCTTTTTCCTTGCCCTTCGCTCCTGGTGTTTCCAGGAGTGACATTTCCTTTAGCTACGAGTGCCATTTAAAAGAGCGGCTCAGGGGGCCGTCCCTGCCCGGCCATCGCAGGCAGCGGCACCTCCGGGCAAACCCCACACGGGGAGAGCCGGGGCTCCGCCGCCTCTCCCGGCGAGATCCCCGGCCCCGCCCGGGCCGCGCCACCCACCTCCGCCGAGCTCGGGCACCGTCAGGTCCCGCTCCCGGCTGTCCATTTTCTTCAGGTACTGGTAGACCAGGTTCTCCTTCTCCTGGGCAGTGTCGGCGTCGAGCAGCGCGTACTCGAGCTGTGTCTGGGCGGGCAGGAGCCCCGCCAGCCCGCCCGCCGCCATCGCCTCGCCCGGGCGCTGTTTACGGGCCTGGCGCTTCAGCGCCGCACATTCGGCACCGCCCGCGGAGCCGGGGCGGAAACCCGCGATTAAAAAAGAAAATCAAGCACAAAGCGCAGACACGCAGTAACTCGTTTATCTTAAAACGGGACCGCCTCATTTATTCCCTGTTTTTACATATCCTTGGTATCCACAGCAGCACATTCCCGGAGGGAACCCACCGCTGCGATTCCTGCACCGCACATTCAACACAACCTGTCTTTCTCTCCCGGCGGCTTTTGTGTTTGTAAGGTGTAAAAATTGAGAAGCACAGGAAAAGTCCAAACCAGACGCTAGTAATTTAAACGGTGGAATTTTTATTTTTTTTTTGCTGGGGGCGATACCTGGGAGAAGCGGAAAAGTTGAGCGCCAGCCGCGGTGACGAACCTGCGGAAGCGAATGCGCGGCCCTGGCGGGGAACGGCCGAGAAGGCGCGCGCCCGCCACCCGCGGTACCGGCGGGACCCCAGACATCCCAGGGAGCATCCCGGGACACTGCGGGGCACCAGGACATCCCAGGAGCATCCCGGGACATTGAGGGGCACCGCGACGTCCCAGGGAGCATCCCGGACACTCGGGGGCACCACGACATCCCAGGGAACATCCCGGACACTCGGGGACAGCGGGGACACACTGGGAGCGGCACCGGGACGCTCCGGGGTAGCATCCCGCCATACTCCCGGGACGCGGGACACTCCGGGGAGACACTGCGGGGGAGCATCCCGGGACACCCCAGCAACAGTCCCGTCTCCGAACTCTTCGTCGTTTTGTTTTAAAGTCTTATCGTGAGCGGGGTTGCCGGGCTGCCCCTGCCGAGGCCGGGTGGTGCTTGCGAGGGGGGGAGGCTGAAGGAAATGGCTCACCCTGGAAGTCTTTGCAGACTCGGGTCCTATTTAACAGGAGAAATTGCAAACCTGCAAAGAGACGCCCATTAAATTATTTTTGGGGTAAGATCCACCATGCTCCTGTCCCATAATGGACTGTTGCTTGGTTTGTGGCCCATTGTTGATTTTTTAACATGGGGTTCTGGAGCTTTTCCTCAGATAGCGAAGAGTGGAGGGAAGAGGAAATATATTAGCGGGAGGGAAGGCAGGTTTGTGAACTGTTGCTTAAAAGGAAGGGGACTATTTCATATGTTGCCATGTCTGAAGATGCTTTATTGGAAGAGGACATTTGGGAGTACAAATCCATGAGGAAGCGAAAGCATCAGAGTAGTTCACAGAGCGTCTCTACACCTGTGCAGGAAGTGAGAGATGGCAAGGACAGGCCAAAAAGAAAGAGAAATAGGAAAAATAAATCCGTAGAAAAAACTGATACACCTCAGAAAACCAAGCAGAGATCACGGCCAAACCAGGATGTGGATCAATGTGAAGATGACAGTAGTGTGCACTCCCAGGAAAGCGTGAGCAGCCCGACGGAACAGAGCTCGCAGAATGCAAAGCCCGTTCACGATGGGCACTGTCCCAACTGCCAGATGCCCTTCTCTTTGCTCTTGGTCCAGACACCTCAGTGGCACGTTTATGAATGTTTGGATACTCCAGGACCTACTGAGAAAGGTATGAGTATGGTAAGAAAAAAGCCTTTAGAGAAAAGTTACGGGCTTCTCATAAAATGTTGCTGTAAACATTGTTTTTTATATTTAGCTCAAAATCTGAGATGGTAGTTGGCATGATTTTTATCATGTTTTATTATGTTATTACTGATCAGTACTATTTTTGTATGAAATTTTTGCTTCTTTGGGAAGAACATGGAAATCTGACATGAAAATCTCATTTGAGAATCTAATCTCGAAACTCTTGAGCATAGTGAGAAAGTTTCATGGTTGTTTATCAAGCTCTGGTTTCAGCAGATCACTGAACAAACTGAAGGTGAGTATTTAAAATAATGAAACTGATGCCCTAAAAGATAGGCCAAAGATAAAACCCGATAGACTGGTGTCTATTGAGCAGGTATTTGTTTATTACAGCGCCGGGGGTGGGGGGGATATTTCCACCTAACTCACCCACCTTTGTCATGTGTCGTGGCTTATTTATACAGTAGGTACTGCTGAATACCATTCTGTCATTACAACATCATCACATACGTGCCGGAAATAATTTACATACTTTTATGGCATGGCCATAAATAGTTCTTTTTCACTGTGCTTGCGCCTCCCCAATTTAGGTGGTCTTGGGGGTCCTTCTCTGATGAAGGCTCAAGGTCTTCCTCGCATCTGAACTTTTCAACTTTGTCTTCAGAGCACTTGCGGTTATGGTGAAATAGTCCTTTCTGGATTCAACCGGTCTGAATTCTTTTACTTTGTGGATAATTGGCTTTATCTCTGCCAGCTTTTCATCAGTTCGTCCTGTAGCTTTCCAGTGTAGTTATACTTGACTAATTTATAGCTTTACTTGTCTATCTTGAAACTATCCACCTGGTGAGTTTCTGCTTATTTAAGCACTAAGTAATTAATTAATTGAGGTTATATAGGTATATAGACATATTCAGGTTGTATAGGTATAAAAAGTTACAATTCAGATAAAGTTCTAATTCAGGTTATATAAGCATCTTGTAACTTTGACACAAGTCATATAGACATCAAAACCTGTTACAATTACTAAGTCAGTGTGAGAAGAGAATCTTCAGTCACAAGGCTGCTACTCTTAACATCATGTTTCTTTCTCCTTAAATATAGATTTTATTATCCTGTAACTATGTTGCTATGGGATTTGTCTAAGGACATTTGGAAGCCGAAATATGCTAATTTACTTGAAACGTTAGCTTGGGGGCCAGCATGGTTTAGAAATTTTATGTAGAATTATAGATGAACACTCCTGTATCATAACACAACAGAGTTTTGTTTCAAGTTCTGTACAAGAGGAATAAAAGATTACAATTTCAAAACATTCCAAATTCTAATTTCCTGAGGAAATACCATATCTGAACAGATTCACATATCCAAGTTACATCCTTAATACATTTCATAACTTTGAAAACCAGAAAGCATACAGTCAGGAAACTTGAGTAAAGGCTGTTTTAGGTAATGCAGTCAGTTTCCTGTTTTATATTTTTGTAAATTTCCTTGAAGTTTCTTCTTCACAGCAATAAAATGTAAGTCCTTTAATGCTGATTTTGGCAATGCTTTTAATTTAAGACAGGTGTTCTGACATGTGATTTCCGTCTCACTCCCATAATTAACAGGTGAAAAATCCTTCTGACTGATTTATGTATTCACCTTAAACCCCTGAAGAGTCAGGCTGGTAACCTCTCCGTGGGAAAGGCTTAGGGAACACTTGTGGATTTTTTTTCTAGCATCTTAATGCTGAATGTTTTCTTCCTATAAGTAAATACATGACTTTTTTTTTTTTCCTTCTTAATGTGTGATAGCAGACAATTTGAAGTGGAATTTCAGGTTGATTCAGAATGGAGATTTGGTTTATTTGTTTATTACTTATGTTTGAAACATACTGTCTGTTTCTGGTGCTACTGCTCTGAGCTTGTTGCTTGCATGTGAGACAATTCCAGACTAGAAGCCATGTGATTACATGAGCACAGCATTGAAACAGGGTTAAGTATTCTTGTTGTTAAGGGGCTGTATGATTCAGGCATAGTGCTGTCTGAGCAGCAGCTGTTTGGTTTTAGGTTGGCAGCATTCTCATTCCTCAGCTCAGAGCAGGAGGTCTTGGCAGCTTGAAATTTACTTTTCACTTGTGCCTTCTGTTCTCCAAGAGTGCGTTTATAAGAAAAAGCTGTTGAATGTTGTGTCATGTGTGACTTTTGTTTCAATTATGCCAACCCTGCTTGCAAAAATATTAACATTACATCTCTGTTTAACTCTTTCCATAGAGTGTCCTGATGGTTTGCTGTGCACTTCCACCATTCCATCCCACTACAAGCGCTACAGCCATTTCCTCCTCGCAGCAAACAGGGCAGGAGATTACCTTGTAAACTCTTCAGGAAGCACTGTGGAGATGAAGGTGACATGTTCTACTGCTGCAAAGCCCAGCTGTTCTCTGGGTCCTGCAGAAGAAATCTCACGGGATGAAAAACCCTCTGAGGATGTAAAACATGTGCCAAATGATGACTGTACATTAATGCTACAGAGTTCACCGCAAATGAAGTCTCTAAATATAATCGGTGAAAGTACTTCCTTTTTTGCAGGTGTTCAAAAACCTCAACAGCCGTTTCAGCTTCCACAGACCACAGATAATACTTGTAAATTTGAATTTTTTGATTTTGCATCCTCTCAAGAAAGTGAAATAGGAAAAGATCTGTGTATTCAGAAAGATGCAAGTCAGCCAAGTCTGTTACAGTCAAAAGTGGACTTCAATGACTGTGAAATTTCTTATTCTCCACTGAGCACATTTGAGGAAAGTGAAGAGGAAATGGAGGAAGAGGAGGAGAAAGTAAAAGTATCACAGAATAAGTTATTCAGAGTGCAGAACTCAAAAGATGAAGACTCTAATTCTGTGGCGTTTCAAACACTTGATAAACTCCTCTTACAGAGGAAGCCTCAGTATGAACATAGGGAAATAGGAAATTTCATAACTAAAAAAACCATCTGTGAGGAAGTAAATACATTGAACCATCTACATCCTCAGCAAGGGGTGGTAGCCAGTGGATCCTCTTTTCCTTCTAGTTATGAGAAGACTGAACAATCAGAATTGATTTCCTCTACTGCCAGAGGAGGAACCACAGAGGCAGAAGATACTGACTGTCTTCTGACACAGAAGGAGCCAAGTAACATTTTAGCTCATACAGATAAAATTACTGCCAGTACAATTGAAAAAACAGCTTGCCAGGAGAGTTTGCAGACAGTAGTAGAGAAAAAAGGAAATCTTACTACAGCTGCTGTGTGCCTTCCCAGCCCCATCTCTTCTAAATCAGTACCATCTCTTTCATTGGCAACTAAGAACACGAAATCCAGTCCTGGCAAAGAACTCAAACAAATGGACATTGGTGTTTTCTTTGGGTTAAAACCCAAAGCAAAGGAGGAAAGCAAAGGAGAGGCGTGTTTGAGTGAGAAAAAGCAGATACCAAGTTCTGTATCTCCTAATGGAAAGAGGCCCAGACAGCAAAAAAGGAAAGCTGAGGGATCTGTGGGAGATGTAGAAGCAGTTACAGAAAGTTCAAATGAAAATGGAGCCATTGCAAATGTAACTTCTGGTGGCCAACGAAGGTGGAGAAAAAGATATAAAGAATTACCTAGTACAGGTGAAGAACCAGGAAAAAAATACTGCCCTTTCTACAAGAAAATACCAGGTGAGAGGTAACTTGTTTTTTGTAGAGGTTAATTAATTTTGGCTGGAGTGTTGTATTTTTGTCCTAATTTTACACTTCAGTATTTTTACTCTTGATAACTACTTTCTTAAATTATTTTTAATATACCTCTTGTTAATATACACTTCTAGTTCCTGAATTTAATTTTTTGCATTCAGCTGTGCCTGAAAATGTCTGTCAATAGCAATAATTTCTGTAAAACTAAGTTAAAAAGAATTGAGTTTAATTTTGCTTTTGAAATTCAATAGTATTAGAAATATGATTTATTGCATCTATGAAAACAAAACTGAGCAGAAGAGTTTAGTTAATGAAACAGCTAAGAATTTCTCAGGATCTCCTCAAGAAATTGGCTAAATTAAAGGATGATGGTTCAGCATCTTAAAAAGCTTCAGATCCTCACACCACTAAAGCTAGTTTTGAGTCTGGCACCTCTCAAACACTTGGGGATTTTTTGGTTTGGGATTTTTATTTAGCAGACTGCTATGTTGTGGGTTTTTTTTGACTTACAAATACTTAAGTTCTAGCCTCAAGTAAGTGGAACTATTTCTAGTTCTTGAAGATCCGGGAAATTTGTGTAACATAAAATGAAAAATATTTGAGTGCCACCAGCTGAATTAGTTCTATGCACTATTTGGTGGTTTTAAGAAAGTATAACCCAATGTAGAAGGACCATTTATCAGTATGCTTGCATTTAAAAAAAAATCTGCTGAGAGGTTTGTCTTCTCTACAGTTGTCTTTATGCAACATCTTTATACAAGCACTGAAAGCACACAATGGAAAATCAGGCATAGGCATGTTTCAGCTCAGCACAAATATTTGAAGACCCCAGCTTGCTTGCTTAATAATTATTGCATGCTTTAAGAGGAACATTAAGTTTAGAATAATTGAAGAATTGCAGTTTGATTGCAAAATGCATTTTGTTAAGCTGCAGTTACCTTTTTTATTTTTTGTTATGACATAGTATTGGATTTCAGTTTATGTGAACTTTCAAAAATACCAGTTGAATGCAGATAAATGTGGTTTTTTTGCTTAACCAGTTGCCATCTGTGTAGGATGGCAGCTGAACAACATATTTGGGAGACCTTTGAAAGTATTTGTGTGGACACTGTGAAATTTTTATTTTAATAAGTGAAAATCCCTTTTTGCAACTGTTGACTGATACACAAAACATGTCAGTCTTTAAATGGCTCCTTCATCTTAATACAGAGTAAGTATTACCTTTTAACTGACAAAGAAGAAAGAAGGAAAGAAAACAAAAGCAGTATCTAATTAGAAACTGGTTCTGAACTTTGCATGTTTACTGACTGGCTTCTCTTCCTTTTTGCTGTAGGAACTGGTTTTACAGTTGATGCCTTCCGGTATGGAGAAATTGAAGGCTGTACAGCTTATTTCCTTACTCATTTTCACTCCGATCACTATTGTGGATTAACAAAAAACTTCAGGTTTCCAATCTACTGTAATAAGGTAAGTTTTTTCAAGATTGCAAGGTATTACCTGCTCCCTATGCAGCTGTAATCACTTCTGTGCTGATGGAAGTAAATAGAAGATCAGCAGTTCCCTTGTTGGATCAGTGGATATGTACAGGGGAATCTTCATTTTGCTTGTAAGAGCCTGATTTGACTGATGAAGAAGATTAGTGAAACTTCCCTGTCTAGATACCATGAAAAAAATCAGGTTTAAAAAGGATCTCCAGAGGTCATATAGACCAATCTCCTGGACAGTGTGGGCCTACCTTCAAAGTTAGATCAGACTGCAGGGAGTCTTTTGTCAAGCAAATTTTGAAAATAGGCCAGATTTCACTCTGTCTCCTCACAACCTGTTGCAGTGCTTACCTTTTCTGGTTTTTTGTCCCCTAATATACAATTGAAATGTCCCTTTTTGCAAGCTGAGATGGTGGCTTGGGTTTTTTTTGTGCGCATCATGAAGAACAATCTGACTCTGTCCTCTCTATAACTATTCAAGTGATGGAAGTCTGAAATTAGGTTCTGCTTAAGCCAGCTCTTCTCCACCTTAAGCAAGTGGAGTTGTTTTAGCCTGGTGCTGTGTCCTGTACTTCAGGCTGCTGAATGGCCACGACTGCCATTAGCTGTCGTATGTCCAACAAACTCTCCTTCACTTGTAGCGTGGTAGGGCACCTTGCCTAATCAACCCATCCAGAGCTTGCATCAAAAAAACTATGATTTACTCTGGAAGTTTCCTGGAATACTTGTGTCCTTTGTTGGCCTTCCAGTAGGTGTTGGGGTGACTGCAGCCCTCAGTGATAGATACAGGGGCCGGTTACCTGGAAACTTTTGCAGTTGTTTAAAGAAGGCTTTACCCACCTTCTCTTCTTGACTTGATAGTCTGTAACAGATTTCTTCCCCCTTGTTTGCCTCCTTTCTGGTTCCAATCCATAACCTGCTGACAGGCTTTTAAAAGTTTGCTTTCTTAAGGCAGCTTTTTTCGGTTTGCCAAGAAGTGAAATGCTACTGAAAGGCTTGATTATGATCAGGACCTTATAGCTTCCCTCTAAGCCAGACTGTCTGGCTTTGAGAACTTTTGTTTCTAAAATAAACGAATACTTCTTTTAGATTTTGTTCCTATTTTAAATCCCTTCCCTGTTCCAGATAACTGGCAATCTGGTGAAGAGCAAACTCCGAGTCCAGGAGCAGTATGTCCACGTGCTGCCGATGGACACAGAATGTGTAATCAATGGGATCAAAGTGCTGCTGCTCGATGCCAATCAGTAGGTATCTCTGCATTTGTTGTGGAAAATTTCTTGCAAGCAATTAGCTCTTGAAATGGGTGAGTTTTCTTCAAAAATGAAACAGACTTTTTTGAATTTTAGTTTAACTTTATTTTGTTTTGGGTACATTGTGTTAATCACATGTAGCTCTGTAATTTTTATGCTTGTTGAGAGGTTGAATAATTTTTCTAGTGGTCTGGACACTTCCTGGGTTTTGGTGTCTAGTTGGGAACATAGTAGATTTGATTATCAGATACATTAGGTTTCTGTAGCTTCAGCTGACAATAGGGAAATCCTGAGCTAAAGTACTTGGGATCCTGACAGACACAACCTAGCCAACATCTTGCAAATTGAATTTTGAAGAAAAGGCTGTTTAAATTTGGACAAGATTTTTACTGGATTTGGTGATAAAGGGTAAAATTTTTGTCTGTTAGACTGGTAATGCTGGATTTAAAGTTCAGTAGTACCTGACTTTCAGCCCTGTGCTCTGGCTGTTCTGCCTCTTGGTACTTTATTTGGCCATGGCTAGAGGAAGAGTCCTTCCCTGCAGTAGATACATTGAAATGCAGGACCTTTTCAGTGTCACAGCTGGTTTGAATATTAGTGTAAGATTTGTTTATAGTTGCAGAGATAAGATTCCATTAAGTCCTCTGAGAACCCTCTCTAGGAATGAAGGAAGCCTTGTTGCTTATGTAATTTGTATACTTCTCATTTTTCCTGTTTGTTTCTCTGATCCTCTGCTTCAATTTAAAAGCCAAACATACCTTAGCTACAAAGTTCAGCTTCTTGAAGAGTTCACCAATTCTGTTATTTTAGTTCTGATTCATGCCAATTTTTTTCTTTTTTGAGATTTCATTTATCCTTTGCAGATGACTGATATGTAATATAGTCCCGCTCAGGTTTTTCAGTCTGAGCTCTTGCCCTTCAGAAAGCTCTGACAAGCAACTGCAGGCGATGCAATGGATTTGCTGTCACCAGTAAGGGAGTTGTATTTATAACTAGGGAATTGTGGATGGAGGATAACATTTAAAACCTGCAAACAGCATTTAAAAGAAAATGCTCCAGTAAATCCTGCGGGAAGGAAGATGAATCTGCAGCAATACAATTTTGTTTCTCCTGAACAAGGATGCTGCTTCTCTTTGGTGGGCTGCTTCCCATTTGAATCAAGTAATAGAACCTCAGAGATTGCAACTGAGGCAGCATCTTTGTTGTACCTACAAGGTGGGGCATCCCAAAAAGGCAGTTAATGTTTGATTGCTTTACTGTTGATGTTTGGTTTTTGTTTTCTTCTTTCCATCTCAGTTGAGAACTCGAGTCAAGCTGGTGTATGGCTGTAGGATTAGCTGCAGAATTCCTTTAGCAATCAGGAATTTGTAGCTAAATGAGGCTGCATAGTAGCTATGATTTAAAATGCTGTTCTCCACACCTTTCTGCTACTCAGGGGTGGTCTATCTCTTAAGGCAGTTTATCAGTATAGAGAGTTAACATAATTGGTGTGGGGTTTTTTGTTTGTTTCAGTTGTCCAGGTGCAGCAATGATCCTTTTCTACCTGCCAAGTGGGACTGTTATTTTGCACACAGGAGACTTCAGGGCAGACCCTTCCATGGAGCGCTGCCCTGCTCTGATGGGGCAGCAAGTCCACACCCTTTACCTCGACACCACGTAAGTTGTCTTGAAATTGAATTCTTTTTTTCAGTTTACTCTTGCTCTTTTCAGTTTAGTAAGTCTTTATATAAACCAAATAAATGTAAGTGTAAATGGCATTACTGTGATAACACTTCTTAGCTCTATTTGGTGTTGAATAAAAGCAAATGTTTATTAGAAGGCCATGTATGTGTAGCTTATTCATTGTTATGCTGTTACATGAGAGAATGAAAGTGAGTGGTGGAAAAGATGCTGAAGTATTTGTTTAGATCACCATATTATTTATAGGTAGAATTAAATTCTGGGTGTCAAAACTTAATCTTTAAGTGTTCAGCTCTGAAACAAGAGGTTTGTGGAACACTAGTTTTCTGTGGATTCAACTCTATTATGAAAAGAATTCAAAGGTGAAAGAGTGCCAAATAGTGGAATCAGTTTTGGGGGTTTTTGTTAGGCCTTTCTCAGACTGATGTATATGAAATTGTTTGTCTGTGAATGATGACTAATGCCCAGCTGCAGACTTTCATTTCTGTTCCGTATGTTTCTGTGAATGAATAATGCCTTATGTTACAGTTTGTATGTATGACAAAAAATAGACATAAGGATATAATTAGGACGTGATGCAAATATCTAGCTTGAAAGAGCATTTGGTATTTATAAAGAAGAAACTGTGGAATTCGGTGTCAGAGAGTGAATAGTTGTAGAGAAAATACTGATATGATCAATGTAATTTTTGTTGCAACAATTTCATCTGGGTACCTCAGTGTTTCTAATGGACTGAAATTATGTAGAAAATAATGTCTTTTTCATTTATTGTGTTCAAGCAGCTTTGAGGGCTTTCTTGGTAATTTCAAATGTCTTTTATCTTGTGTAACAAAGTGGTGTATTTTGTTTCTGTGCCCCAGATACTGTAGTCCTGAGTACACTTTTCCTTCACAACAAGAGGTTATCCAGTTTGCTGTCAACATTGCCTTTGAGACAGTGACTTTAAACCCACGTACTCTAGTGGTCTGTGGCACTTACTCCATTGGAAAAGAAAAAGTTTTTTTAGGTATGTAAAAGAAGTGTACTGGATCAAATAACTAAATAAATATCTAATTAAGTGTTAGAAGAGTGCTTTCCTTGAGGATAGGAAAGGTCTCTTAGTCTGGATGTTGAGATAATGTGTGAAGAAATTAAAAGTATTTAATAATCCTGCTGCTATTTTTTTACTTTTCTAATCAATAAGTTTTAACTTTCTGAAAGAAATGATGTTCTGCCATGTTTACAACCTCCCCCTGCACACTGAATATACAGGTGGCCAGTTTGGATACTAAATGTATGAACATATTTAATTGATCGTTGTGAGAAAATTGCAATTAAAAAAAAACATTAGGTCTTTGACACTTTTATTGTTAATAATTTCATGTTGTCAAGAAACAGCAAAGGGATGTTATTCTTAGACTTCTATTTTGAATTTTTCCTTCCAGGTTTATATTATGTATTTTCCTAAATCATAGAATCACAGAATGGGTGTTGGATGGGGCCTTAAAGATCATCTGATTCCAACTCACTACTGTGAGCAGAGACACCTTTCACTAGACCAGGTTGCTCAGGCTCCATCATAATCGGTTTTAACAAAGCATTTCCCAAACCAAACCACATCTTTTCTAACTAAATGAAAATCTCCTGTGTTATGCTTCACTCAGTTACAGCACCAGGGACCAAATAGATTGCCCAAATGTATATTCTAGAGCAGGCAGCTGTGTACCATTTGTGCTTTTGTGTATATTTAAGGTCATCAATACAAGACTTACTGAAATTTAGGCTGTCTTTAGCATCAGCTATTTGTCACACATTCCAAGAACTGCACATTTCTGGCACCTTTGGGATAAATACCAGTTCACGTCAGTAACATTCTACCAAAGAAATATGACTTAGAATTTATCAAGGTACTTTTCCTTCCCTTTCCAATTGTCATACAACATTCTGCTGGTAAAATGTAGGGGACAAAGGTTTTTAACAGCCCTTACAGGTTTCTCTTCTTAATTTTATAATATGAAACACTATATCCTGTTGAATATTGATTTCTTTTCTCATAGTAAAAATTATCTAGTACAATAATCAGGATTCTGCAAAACAAGCCAAAAAAGAACACTTACAATTTTCTTTATCTGATTTGTTTCTAATGAATGCTAAAGCAATTGCTGAAGTTCTGGGCTCGAAAGCAAGTATGTCCCGTGACAAGTACAAAACTCTGCAATGCTTGGAGTCAGCAGCTGTTAATTCCCTCATCAGTCTGGACTGGAAGGGTACTTTGCTTCATGTTCTTCCCATGATGCAAATTAATTTTAAGGTAAGTTCAGAAAATGGACTCTGTTGATTAACCTGCTGCTAAAATTCTCCTTGCTCCTCCCAACCAGTGCTGCGTTTGGTGCTTTTTAACCTCTTGTCAGATCATATTTATTTAGTGGAGTTTTGACATGTAGCAATACATTGAAAATGAAATGCAATTAAACATTAATAACTTCTCCAAACATGATGTGGTGCTTGTACAAGATAAGGTGAGGCTTGTTCAAAGACTTGCTCTTTGCAGGCCTTTTTGAAGTAGATTTATGTAATGACTGCATGATCTGTAGTATTAGCAATGAATATATTGTGACATGGAGCCCCTGTTTTCAGCCTGTCTTATACCTCGCCCAATGTAGGAAGACTAAAAGGATTTTCTGCCTGTGAGTCTCTGTTTTGGGGCAGCCTGTGAACATGGCCAGCTACCATTTAAGTGTCTGATAAAAAAGGAATAGGCTTCTCTGTTCATCTCAGTCCGATTTCCATGTATTTATAGCCATATTTTCATCTTTTAAAAGAATATTCACTCTCTGTGCTGATGATTTATACTGGAAATAAGGTTACTTGGAAATCAATGAAAACTTGCACATAAACAAATGCGTGCCTTAAGTGAGCTGTGGGACACCTCATATATACACATCATTTACTTTTTCCACACACAATCTTCCCTCATATTTGTAGCAAAATCAAGTAAACCAGTTAATTTTTAAACATTATTTCATCTAAGTTGATTTCAAATGCACATTTTTGTTGATATTTGAAACTGTGAGTTTTTGTTGTTGAGAGTTTTTGTGGGAATTTTTTGTTAACCTAAGAATGTCACCTTTGCTACTCAAAATAGACTACAAAATACTGAAGGGCAGTAAGCTAAAGCAGCAGGCTCTAGATTAAAGGTAACCTGGTAGAAAAACAGTGGTTGTTTATGCCTTACAGACTTGGATTCATTTTCCTGTTTTGCTTCAGGCCTGCTGTGCCATCTCAAGCAAATCCTTCAGAGCAAGATGGTATTTAGCTGCAGGACTAGTTGAGGTCAGAGTTGACCTAAAAAGGAGGAAAAAAGGCTATATCATTTGGATGGAGCTGCAGGAAATGAAACTTAGTATCTTAATGCTTCAACTTTGCTGTGCGTTTTCCACAGTGGGGCAGAAACTGAGTAATAGAAATGCGTATGGATTTATTTTTAATGTGTTGTCTTAAACAGTAATTTATTTTACTTTCTTCTGCAGATTTCTGGGTTGTTTTGTGAGGCTGCTGTCACCTGTCCCAGCCTGCATGGCATACTCACTTAGCTGGACTTACAGGGTGTGATTGTACCTCAAGGATGTCTAGGCAGCTTTATTTCTCAGAGGAAGCAGTTGTGTCGTGCAGGGTCTCACCTCTGAGATCAGGAGATTCTAGACAAATGTACAGTGTGCCAGAGGCAATGCCTGGACCCTGGAAAGGGCCAGGAAAGATGAAAGGCACAGTGATCTCGTGGATGAGAGTCCTGGTCTAACAGCAGGGCCCTCTGAACTGGCTTTGACCTCACATGTGAAGTTGTTGAGTGTTGGTCTGGTGCTGTCATTAGTAGTGTTGTGTCCATGGAAGCTGGGCACACTGGGTGGATTTCCAGAGTGCTAGACTTCTGGTGAGGCCAGCAGCTAGAGGAGTGCCTGGGTGGAATGTACTGTCAGTAAAATGTGGAGAATTTTAAATGCTTAAAGATGAGCTCATGTAATCGTTTATCTTACTTTTGGATTTGAAATATATTAAGAAAATATAAAACAGTGGTCAGAGATGTGGTACTTCACTGCAGTATTTGGCTTTACTCCAGTAAAATACAGGGTTGCTGGATGTACTGACAAATGGCTGTTCTTGAATAAGCCAGATGAGTTTAAGTGGTGTTAGGGCTGGTGGTAAATTAAATAGTTAATCACGTTTGAGTCTTTTCCCACCTTATGGAATCTGTTTGTGTACACTGCTGACTTTAATGACACTCTGAATAACAGGCTGTTGTGGTGATTGAAGGAGGTTGGTGTAGCAATGAAAAATATTTTCCATATTAAAAGGATGAAGGTTTAGAACAGTGTTGGCTAAAGCAAGAAACGAAGAAATTGGAATGTGTATTTAAAATGGGCTTGTTATGAGTAAGCACTGTAGTAATTTGTTTTGAGGAAAGAGGCCATCTTTTCCAAAATGTATGCATGGTTCTTTTGCAACAAACCATTTCTTTGTAACTCAAAAATTGAGGCTTCTGTCACTTGAATATGCAGTGTAAAATTTCCGGGGCACTGGGCTCTGTGGGTCTGTGAATCTCTTTCATGTTGTTTAACTCAGAAATGTCTTTTACTGGCATTAAGGTGAGACTTTCAGAAGTGATTAAAATGCACAAATAATTTTTTATAAGATTGAAATTGTGTCCTTAATGTGAATGTTGCAGACTTGATTTATAACAAAATTCAAAAGCAGATTAGCACTGGTTAATGTAGTAATCATTGCATTTGAAGTACTATATTTAGATTTCATTAGAGCAAGGGGAGGAAATATGTGAATAATTAGCTCAAGCTATGTTAATCCTCCCAAAATGAAGCATGAAGGAGAATTAGACTGCTACAGTTATACCTCTAATCAAGTGAGGACTGAACTTTCACAGTGTATTCAGAGTCCCAGCAGTGAGCCAGAATTCCTGTTGCTGAATGAAATGTGTGCTGTGGTAGGGTTTTTGTCACTTTCGTGTACCTGGTTTGATGGATTCTGTATGTTGCTACTGGACACTGTACTGAAGGTGTTGTTAGATGTGGCAGTCTCACAAGTAGCTTTCTGCTGCCCTGTTCTAGTTTTCAAGTGTCTGTGAGATTGGTTAATGTTCTATCAGAGCCCATCTATCCCCCTCTGCCCTGCTTTTTTAATCAGTCTTTATTTTGTGTTCCTCTCTCTCCTGCTAATATAAAGTTTACGATTTTGAGTTCTGTTGTAGGGCTTTCAAATTAGGAATTTGCCTGTAAGATTTTATACAGGGCACATGAAATTAATTTTCTATTTTTAACTTCAAGCAGTACTGACTTCACTTTATCCAGGAATAGGATTGTACTTTACTTATACTTGGAAACTTTTTCAAGGTAATTACTTTTAGAGTGAAAAGATGAGAAGTGGTTTCCCTCTGTCATGGTGAGGTGGTAAAACATGGTTTAGTGCTCAGAGCAATGCTCAGCTCATGCACTGGCTTGCTGTAGTTTTTTTGGGGTAGCTTAATTAACTCTGGTGGCCTCTGGGCATAAGTGGGTGTCAGGATCTCAGTGGCACTGCAAATTAACCAGATGATTTTGCTCTGAAGCAGCTTTTCACCATCTTCTGTCTCCACTCAGCTGCTGACCTCCAGCTTAGAGGAGGAAATGAATGATTTGTGGAGCAAGATTTATAAGAAGGTGTGATTATGCCTTATGTGTTCTGATCTGTAATGCATAGCTGTTCATATGTGCTTAATTCAGATGAAGGAATTGAGATCCTAAGGGACAAGTTTTTTTGCAAATGTCAATATTTATTATTAGTAATTTCAAGGCAGATGATACTTAAAAAGATATTATCAGCACATGAAAATAAAATGTAGTCTGAAGTCTCTCTGTCATGAAATCACCAACCTTTAGTCCAATGAGCATTAAGTATGTTTTGTTTTCTTTTTTCACAGGGCTTGCATGATCACTTGAATAAGTTTTCTGAGAATTTTGATCAAATTCTGGCTTTCAAACCTACGGGGTGGACCTACTCTGATTCATGCCTTTCTCTGGAGGATATCAAACCTCAGACAAGAGGAAAGATCACTATATATGGTATGAGTGGCAAAGATTTAGTGCATTTAACTTTGTGTGGATGCTTTTCATATTTCTATTCTGAAAATTCCTATGTGGTGGATTTTTGGTTGGTGGTTTTTTTTTTTTTTTTTGTAACTGCTGCTTTTTCTGGTAACTCATTGAGAAACTGAACGGAGTTGAAAAAACCCTTTTATCTAGAGTATTTCTTAGCTGGAAGGCTTGGAGGAAGCTAAGTGGACTGACAGATGGCTGTGATTTGTTTTCATTTCAGGGATTCCTTACAGTGAACACAGCAGTTACCTGGAAATGAAACGTTTTGTTCAGTGGTTGAAGCCACAGAAAATCATCCCCACTGTAAATGTTGGTGACTGGAGAGACAGAAGCTTGATGGAAAAGCATTTTAGAGACTGGATGACTGAGGGCAATAGGCATAAATAAATATAAGGAAGAATATATATTTAAAGGGAAGTAGGCTGGAGTGGGAATTGAGTTTCTATGAGTTTTGTTTATCTCCTTTTTCCATGGAACTTTCTTTAGGGAGGACTAAACTGCCATTCTCTGAGGAAAGATGAATTTGGGAAAAGAAAAAAAAAAAGGCACCTT